>JAURVB010002924.1:0-159165 GCA_033002965.1 Piper betle | reverse complement strand
TCTCCCAAGGTCGTCAGCCTGGGCTAAGATGGCTGCGAGTGTTGCCTCTGTGTAAGAAATATATAAGATGAGTGGCCTATTTGGTATTGGAGCAAGTAAAGTTGGAGGCTTTAGCAACCCTGTCTTTATCTCCTCGAAGGCTCGCTCACATACTTCCCCCCACTCAAATTTGTTACCTTTTTTCAACAATTTAGTGAGTGGCAAAATTTTTGATGACAAGTCTGGGATAAATCTCCGAATGTAATTGATCTTTCCCAGAAAGCTTTGCAATTGACGCAAAGATGTAGGTGGGCTCATATCTCTAATAGCTTGAATTTTGGCAGGATCAACTTGGATTCCTCGCTCATGTACTAAAAATCCGAGAAACTGCCCTGAAGAAACACCAAAAGCACATTTTTGTGGATTCAACTTCAGGTTATTTATTCTACACCGGTGAAGTACTTTGCGCAACACCTTACAATGATCACTTCTTGCTTTTGACTTCACAATTATATCGTCAACATAATCCTCCATTTCCATATGTAACATGTCAGCAAAAATATGTTGCATCGCCCGTTGATAAGTAGCTCCTGCATTCTTCAAACCAAATGGCATTACCTTATAGCAATAGATCCCAACAGGCGTGTAGAAAGCTGTCTTTTCTTCATCTTCAGCTGCCATATGAATCTGATTGTAGCCACTAAATCCATCCATGAAAGAAAACATCTGACAACCAACTACATTATCAAGTAATATATCAGGAATCGGTAAAGGAAATGCATCCTTGGGACACGCTTTGTTAAGATCTCGGAAGTCCACGCAAATCCTCATCTGACCATTCTTCTTCTTTACGGGGACAACATTTGCTAACCATTCCGGGTACTTGACTTCACGAATGAAGTTTGCCTTTTTCAACTTCTCTATTTCTGTTGCAATCATGGCCTCGATCGGTGGACTAAACTTCCTCCTTGCTTGAACAACCGGACGTGCCCCTGGCCGAACGGCAAGGTGGTGTACTGCAATTTCGGATGACAAACCTGGCATTTCATCATATGACCATGCAAAACAATCCTTATAACTTCTAAGTACATCAATGAGTTGTCGCTTCTCCACTTCTTCTAGACCTGATCCAAGAAAAGTTGGACGAGGCTCTTGGTAAGTTCCCAAATTGATTTCCAGAAGTCGTTCTGCTGTTAGAGTAACTCCATCTTCAAAATGCTTTGGTGCTTGTTGTATTTCTTGACCTTGTAGTCCCTCTTCATGTGAGGTTGCTCCCACAAACCATGGTTGCATTGATCCTTCATTTTCACTTGATATGCAATAAGGAAATAATTCTGGCATGATTGAATATTCTGGTTCCAAGGTTATGATCTCTGATTCATCAAATGAATTGCACTCTTTTTCTTCTAAGTAAATGACTGGGCATGGGTCAAGTGTAATTATTTCTTTTTCACAAAAATTTATCATTGGCATTTCCCATCGTCCTAACACCATTGCGGTATCTTCCTTTACAATGCTATCTTTTTCTTCCTGGCTTTCCACTTCTTGGAGGGGTGGTATTTCTTTAGTTTTTTGCTTTGGTTGTCCCGAATGTACCATCACCTTTAAAGGTACTAACGAAGCTTCTGGTCCTGGTGAAATTGCTGGTACTGATGGAACTGACAACTTGTGTAACTTTGCTACTTTAGGAGGCTTTAGCGGTGGATAGTTAGCTGTTGGTTTAATGAAGTCCGGCAAATCTATTGTAGCAGGATAGACATGACTAGACGGTTGTTCTCGAGCCAACTTCAGGACATTTCCCTCCATGAAGAACGCGGCATCTGCAAAATGTGCTTCCTCAAAGGTGAAGGGGTTTCGAAGCCCCCGGACTCGGATTTGACATCCTTTACTAGGTGCAGCTTTAATACATTGGTGCCACGAAGATGGCACACATCGGTGATCATGAATCCATGGTCGACCAAGAAGCATGTGCCACATTGGATCAACTTCTAGGATGTGGAATATGTGTGGTAAACTGAAAGGACCAATAGAGATGTGTAAACACACCGTTCCTAATGACTCACATGGTACAGGAGACACTGAATTGATTGTAGTATCATCTGGCATGAGGTTTTCCTTAGTATAGCCCAATTCAAATAACACATGAATAGGTAGAATGTTGATTGATGATCCTTGATCCACAAGTGCACAGCGAACAAGCTTGTTGCGGTGCTCTACACTAACGAACAAGGGCCGATTGTGGTTAGGTTCAGGGTGACACAAATCATCGTTGGAGAAAGTAATGATTCCGGCTGGTATTGGTAGAGTATCGTCCGCATGCGGCCAAGACGGATTAGTACGAGATCTTTGTTCTTTATTTATTCGAGTTAGAACAGGCAAAGGACGTCCTAAGTACTCTACATCTGTGATATAGTCTTTTATTCCACTTGAGTTTATAAAGAAACTATCTTCTCCATTTCTAATTGCAAATTCTGACAAAGCTTGTTCAACTGTGAATCGGGCAGTGGGTGAGAAGTGCAACACGTCGAACATGTGCACTAACTCAGGTATTTTCCTTAGCTTTTTCACAATTTTCATTTGGTCAGCTTCCTTTTCTAGTATAGGAGAAGAAAAATCCTTCTTTCCTTCTTTTACCGAACTCAAGACAACTTCTCTTTTCATACTTTCATCTCTTTCAGGTTGCTTTTCCTTTTCTTCCTCGGGCTCCTTGACCATGCTTAGTTCATTCTCTTCTTTTTCTTTGTCTGGTACCTTCAACGGCGAGGTCAGATGACTTGTTGTCATGACATTAGCTGTTAGTGCTTTTCGTGTCGCGGGAGCTTTATATGTGATTTCTCCTTTGTTGAGTAGTTCTTGAATTTTTTCCATTATGTTCCGGCATTTGACTGTCGGGTGGCCAACCATTTGATGGTATCGACAGAAATTATCTTTCTTCTCGTCCTCCGGCTTTGGTGGAACCTTTGGTGTCCATGGAGTAATCTTTCCTTGCTTAACTAAGACATCGAACCACCTTTCAGTATCTCCAACATTGAAAGTGTAGTCCTCTATATTTCTCCATTCGCGCTGTTGTCGAGATGCGGCCTTTTGCCCTTCGTTGTTGTTCCTTGGTTGTTTTTCCCGACCTTGATCGCCGAGTTCAGTGACAGCATTGGTTGATGCCTTAGCATTTTTCAAGGAAGCAGAAACCCTTCCAAGTTCTTCCAAAATCAACACTCTTTCAAAGAGTTGTTCAAAACTGTTGCATTGTGCACTACTTAAAAACCAAGCAGCTGGTCCGGCATTCATTGCACAAATCTTTACGAGTTCCTTAATATCAGGGGTCTCTTTCATCTGAGACGTTAGGCTTCTAAACCTCTTCACATATGTTGCAAACTGCTCACCAGGTTCTCTCCGACATTGTCGCAAGTGTTCTATCTTTACTGGGATTTCCATTGATTGAAAATGTTCTATGAATTGTTCAACAAACTTATCCCATGAGCTGATTGATCCGGGAGGACGATTATTGAACCATCTTAAAGCATTGCCACTGAGAGATGCAGGAAATTGTTGTAATTTTAGCTTCTCATTCATTGCAATTGTTCCACACTCAATTTCGAAGATTGTAATGTGATCTCCGGGATTGCTGTCTCCGTCGAACTTTGTGAAGGTTGGGCGTTTGTACTTTTCCGGCAAAATTTCAGTGTACACTTCATCTGCTAAAGGACGAAGACGTTTTATTGCTTCACTTGGTTATTTTTCTTTATGCACTATCAATGCGGCAATCAATACGGCTTGTGCATCCATTGCAGCTTTTAACTCATCAATGCGGGCATCTTGAACTGATGCAAATGGTGCAACTGGTGCTACTGGAACCACTGTAGGGTAGACTTGTGGTGGATGACTGATTGGTAGCTGAGCTATGGTGGTGGAAACTAATGGTTGAACCATTGACATTAAAGGCGGTGCCGTTGGAACAGGCACTGTGGTCGTAATCGGTGGCGGGAATGCCATAGAAACCGAAGATTGGGGGATAGCAGGGTTGTACCATGGGTATGGGTACGGTGGCTGGTAGTGAGGTGGTTGTGAAAACCATGTTGTATGTGGGAGTGGACTATGCTCAGTCCGACTTAGTTGCATAGCAGGATAATGTTGTGTCCAACTTGGCTCGGACTCGGATGATGAAATTATCAAAGGGGATGCTTGTGACATAGGCCCCGACACATGAGAAAACATGTTATTCACTCGAGGGGTGTTTGACAAATCCACATGGACTGGAGCGGTCACCAAAGGACTCTCCTGTGGCACGGTTAGAATGCTTGTTATCGGTTGGCTAGCCGGCTGGTCCATCTCTTGTAGACTTCGCCGGATTGCTGGCTGGTCCATCTCTTGTGGTCTTCGCCGGATTGTTGGGTCGGCATCTTCTCTTCTAGATGCACTTCCCATTGCGATGGAGGCTTGCCTATTTAAGGCAAGTGCACCGTCAAGTGCCGATTCAAGTTGTCTAATCCGTTCTCGAAGTTGTTCGTTCGAGTTCGAATTTTCATTATGCAGGATAGTTGGATCGCCCATGTTTGCAGTGGATTGTACTAATAATTCAGATTGATTTGTTGCAGGTGCATGAGAAGGTTCTTCTTCACTAGCGCCCTTTTGTCTTGCTAAATTCCTCATCTCAGGTGCCATCTTCTGTCGTACACACTATCTCCTCAAACTGCACTGCTACCTCTGACGGTCCCCAGTGGAGTCGCCAAAAATATGTTCGGGCACGGGATCGTCCGCCCCCTCGTCGAATCGGTTCTTGGGTGTGGTCCGGGTTTAAAGGTTCGGTGGGACCGAGGCGCCCTTGCCGCGCAAAGAAATAGTGCAATAAAAATATTATCGCAAACATAAAATAATATGCTGGAAATTTTTACGTGGTTCCCCAGAGGATTCAACGTGAATTCCTAAGGGTCACTCCACGGTGAGGTCGATGCTCACAATCCACTATTTTCTTTGAAGATTACAAATTACAATGCTTAGTGGAATTTTTGCCACTTTAATTCTTTAATTCCATATACACCTTGCAAGCCTCGATGAAGAACTCAACTCAGCTGCCTTGAGAGGGAAAATCTGTCACAGAGTATCTAACCAATCGGAGTAAGAGAATAAATCCAGAACTGAAGTTTAAGTTGATCCCGATTAAATTGGTCCCGGTCTCCAATCTCTAAACGACTTGTCTGATGGGCGAGTATGGACTAAGTTATGAACAGCACTTATCCACAACAGCAAGGCAAAGTTTCACAACGTTGAGCTCCAGCGTCTATGGCAGTGGCTACTTGGCTCTTCGAAAGACAGCTCCTTCTTCACTTCGCGTTTTTTTCGGCAACTACAGCGACGAAATTTAGTGAAACTCAGTTTGGGTTTACAGATCACTTCTTCGCCTTCACGTTGAACCTCACGACGGGGCCGGGAACGACCGGAACTGGTCGGAAAAAATTAACGAACTCCGACCTCCGCTGCTCTGTTTTCCGCTTTGCCGGCCAGCAACGTCCTCGCTTCTCGATTTTTTCTTGGAGTTCTCGGCGGCGAACTCCGGCGGCTCTCGATTTGGGTTTGTAGATAACGTCTCCGTCTTCACGTTGAACCTCATGACGGGGCCGGGAACGACCGGCACTGGTCGGAAAAATTAACGAACTCCGACCTCCGCTGCTCTGTTTTCCGCTTTGCCGGCCAGCAACGTCCTCGCTTCTCGATTTTTTCTTGGAGTTCTCGGCGGCGAACTCCGGCGGCTCTCGATTTGGGTTTGTAGATAAGTTCTCCGTCTTCACGTTGAACCTCACTACGGGGCCGGGAACGACCGGCACTGGTCGGAAAAAATTAACGAACTCTGACCTCCGCTGCTCTGTTTTCCGCTTTGCCGGCCAGCAACGTTCTCGCTTCTCGATTTTTCTTGGAGTTCTCGGCGGCGAACTCCGGCAGCTCTCGATTTGGGTTTGTAGATAACTTCTCCGTCTTCACGTTGAACCTCACGACGGGGCCGGGAACGATCGGAACTGGTAGGAAAAAATTAACGAACTCCGACCTCCGCTGCTCTGTTTTCCGCTTTGCCGGCCAGCAACGAGAAAGGGGTTAGACAGTGGACTCCCAAGCTTCGGTATGATCCTTTGTAGCTACTTTACGACAGCAAGATGTGGTAACAGCGATTTAGAGCAGCACGACGATCGGATGGTCTCTTACGGCCATTTGTTACAGCGATGTAGCAGGGGTGTCAACCTAGGCACTTCTCGGTTGAGCAGAGGGCAATCTTTGGCGCAACAGCATCACCTAAAGGCGGCAACCATTCTCCTTTTCAAGGAAAGGTTTCTAATGGTGACGGGACGACGACGAACCTCCAGCAAAAGGTCTTTCACCAAGAAAGAGTAGAGCAGTGAGGCAAATCCGTGATGGTGTGTAGCAATGATAGCAGCAGCATTCCGAAACAAAAAGGCATGGGTGTCTCTCCTGGGCACAGTTATCCCTCCTAGCCAACCTTCCTCCTATCCAGAATGTCACCGACAGCTTCTTTGCAATGGCGGGAAACCTCCTAAGCGCGACGAGGTTGGGCCAAGGCAACAACTTGATTGCAGCGGCTTCCCTCCTTCATGGCAAACGGGTAAGGGAATCCATGGCAGCATGACGAGGGCTCCGAACAACAACCTATTCCGACAAGGGTGAAACTCCAGGACTCTTCAGTGATGGCTACCTTCAGATGGCGACTTTCAGATGGTAACGAAAAATTCCCATGAATCAGCAAGAGGCATAGTTGCAGGGGAGCGGGGCAACGGGTAATAATTCTTCCGATTCCAAAGCTATGACGCCAATCTCAAATTTCCCCCCCCTCTTCAGCCATGACACCAGGCTTTTATAGGATTGGATAACTCCTGAGAGATTGATTTCCTCCGGCGGTTCTAAAACGTCTACCTCTTCCTCTGGCAATTCTTTCTCCGGCAGTTGTGGAACCGTGTGACCCATTCAGGAAGTCATCCACGTTAACAAACAAACACCAATCCTAGGAATTATTCACATGACCGGATAAACATAAATATGTGCAAACATATATATATATATATATATATATATATATATATATATGAGGAGCGTCCAACCCCCAACGAAAATCTCTACAAGATCCTCCAACTTCCAACCTTCTTATCCTTATCCAAGATATACACGTGATTATCTCAACTAACTATCCACGTAACTCTTTATCTCTAACTGTAACACCCCAAATCCGGTTCACGCTCGTGAACCGAACCGGCATGTTACAGGCCCCGGTTAGGTCAGCTAACCCGAACCTAACTCATGTGGATCCAATCTCGGCGTCTTAAGATGAAGATACGATCCATCATGAATGAATAAATACGCAAAATCCTAACATGGTACTACATGAATGACAAGCAATTCAAAATACACACCAATACAGTTACGATCAAAATTCTGAAATAAAACAGACAGGGTCTCCACTAAAAGTGCAATTAGGGTCCACCCTGTCAAAATAATATATACAGGTATATAAGCATATATCGACAATTTCATTACACACAATCTGATATACTATAAGCTCATTTTGGAACTTGGGTCCTAACCCATCACACTTTTGCTGCGCTACTGTGATCATTTCATTTCGTATCATTATCATGCCTCAAACATTTAATCATAGCATGTTTATTAAATAACATCATAAACAAAACATGAAACATTCAATCACCCAATGTGTGTGTGCAGAAGACCTTATTGCTCCTCCGTCCCGGCCGGCACATCCATCTCGTGCTTATCACCTACATATATATAAGAAAAACGTCAGTAACAAGCGTTACTGGTCCGAAAAGAAAATATCTATAACAAACTGGCTATGAGAGCAAACTCTCATATGAAAGAAAACAACGTATACTCCACGTGAACACTCTGAAGGGCACTACTGAGGAGCCACTGGGCTGCAGACCCGGTAGCATCCCGAACTTACTGCTGCTGGTACTGTGCTACTCTCAGCACTTCTTTTTCAGTACTTCTCGTGAAACTTTATCCTAAGCCCTCTCCTTACCTCCATATTTCTCCTGGCCTTGAGCACGAAGGCCGAGTACTCTCAGGCAGTCGCCTTTAGTACCCTTTGAACCACAAGTCCGGACATGCGCTGTACTAAACAGTACCCGTAAACCTCCACGTTCTCCGGGTGTGAGGAACTCAAACGCGGAGTTGTCAGGATCCCTCGGGAATGGAACAGTCCGCTGGCACTAATCCAGAGCCCGCTTGACTGTCACGGCATCCTCTGCATGGTACGTGCAGTCGATTTCTCCATCTCTCGTCTCACTGAAAACGCGAAAAACTACATATATATAGGGCTGGGTAGGGATTTATATAATAGGCCCGAAGGCAACTTGTGGTGGATCTTGGTTTCGAAATCATCCTCGAGGGATCTCATCCTCGAGGGGTTATTAAT
This sequence comes from Piper betle, assembly GCA_033002965.1. Lineage (NCBI taxonomy): Eukaryota > Viridiplantae > Streptophyta > Magnoliopsida > Piperales > Piperaceae > Piper > Piper betle. The sequence continues at coordinate 150,755 of JAURVB010002924.1, read as the reverse complement.
CCGGAAAATGTTCGGTTAAATGGCCCGAGTTAAGTGGGATCCGATAAAACGCCACTTAACCCGTCCTGCAGGCAATAAATTAAACATACAATAGAAAGACTAAATCAGAGACGAGTCCTAAACGGACCTGGTAGAAGCTCCAAGCGGGTCATCGCGCCTAGGCGGCGAGCTCCTACTCCGTACCTACACATCAAAACTAAATACTAACGCCCTCTAACTACATGATGCATCAAAATCAATGAATCCCACACACGACATAATAATCATCCATCATAGTCAAATAATCATGAAAGAGAATAATCATAACTCAAACTATTCATACTATATTTTATTCTATTTTTCTAAATTACATCATGATCACTTATCATGCTCCAACTTATTTTATCTCATTAGCTCACTTACTATTCAATTACAATTCCTCAAATCATACAATCATTACTTCATCAAAAATTAGGCACTATCATGATAAATAATCGGTCCATGCTACCATGCTATGCTAATAATCATCAATTTAAATAATCAAATTGGAGGTAATTATACCTCTCGTCGTCGACAATCGGCGACGGCTAGGGTTCCGTCGCGCGTCTCGGAGCTCAAATTCGGCGCTCATCGGCGTCCGAAGCTCGATCGGGCTCCACCGGGTGAGCCCCGCAGAAGATCCGGTGAATTCCGGCGAATTCCAGAAATTCCGATTTTCCGGCGGTTTTCCGGCAGCTGCTGGCGGTTTTCCGGCGACTTCCGGTGGTTTTCCAGCGACAATTGCCGGTGGTATCTAGTAGCTGGATAGGGGTCATGTAGGGTACCATTGGAACCGGCTCGGCGAGCCCGACTCATCTACAAGGTCGATGAGGCCAACGGAGGTGGTGGCTCGCCGGAAAATGCATAAAACAGAGGCCGGCCGTGGTGGTTGCTAGATCCGGCCGGCCACGGCGGCGACGGCCTCCGCTCCGGTCAGGAAGCGTCACTGGGTGGTCGAGGGTGCTGAGGCGACCACCTGATCGTGGTGGCGATGCTCGCCGGCGGCGGAATCGGCGACGCGACCGAAATGTAGCCGCGGCGCTAGGCGAGCCGATTCCGACGTCGCGGCGGCCTGGCAGCGGCCGGGGCTGGTCAGGGCGGCACGGCAACGTCGTGGCGGAGCTAGGGGCGGCGATCGGCGGCTGGGCGGCGTCGGCCGTGGCGGCAGTGGCGCGCGAACAAGGGCGGCGCGGGCGAGGGTTTGGTTTGGGGAAGAAAGAAAGGCGCGGGGTGTGTGGTGGCAAGGTCGTAAATATTACTTGACTCGTCTCCGACTCGAGTCAAAATAATATTTAAGTCGTAAAAAAATTCCAAAAAAATTTGGGAAAAATCCCATAAAATCAAACAACACCAAAAATCATAATGATATGCTCTAGAACTATCAACCCACCCAAAATGCCCGTAACGCGTCCTAACGCGGTAAACGGCCTAAAACTAATTCTACGATCCACTATATATAAAAATAAAAAAATCACTGGCATACTCTCATATATTCTGATAACTCATTCTGTTCTGCTGTGTTCATGACGTTATCATCATATACTTGGGTACGCATGACCCTCATAACTCATACACGCGACCGGCGTCGGCTCGGTACACGTGTCCTGAAACTGACTCAACTCGAAAAAATAACGGTCGACCCGACCGGTTCTGAATATAAAACCCTAACTCGAATCGTGGGTTTTACACTAACAATATATATATATATATATAAACTTTAGACCTGGTTTTTATGCATGCTGTGAAACAAAGCATAAAATAACTAGTGCTTAGAATCAACTAAGACCCATGAAACAAACCAAAATCTCACTGTCATGTAAATAGACCAAGATTTAATAACAACTAAAGTAAGAAAAATAAATAGTCTAATAATAGAGTTTTCTAGGCATCCACACTATAAACCATGCATTCATGCTCACACCTGCAAAAATAATTCTGCATTAGCGATAAAAACACTAAGTCATTTAATTATAAGAAATAAGTCAATATATTCTACAATATCATTAATTGAGTCTTTTAATTATTATGAGTCTATATCAAGCTCCAATTACGCTCGGAGGGTAGCCCCCCATCTAGCTACAATTTCATTTATGCGCACACACGCTACGTAGCGTATGGTTTGTAGTTACTGATATTTATCATTGACTCACCCTCTCGGTAATACAAGTGCATAATAAAATGTCTCGCATTATACGCCGTGTCACCCCTTTCGGCACGAGAGTAGGTATTTTATCTTTTAATTAATTTTAAAACTACGGCCTCATGTCAGACTGAATCAATTTTTTGACCTCAATTGTGCTCAGCGTATGATGGTTGAATATGAGCTTAGACGATTAAGGTTGCCCAAAAAATATATAATATTTTAAGTAATTAGACAAACCTAAAAAGTTGACGGGAGGTACCAAAAACCAAACGAGAAATCCTTAACAGGGAGACAAATAAATTATACGTTAACACATAACTTCATAGATATATGCATGAAATGAAATGATATGATGTGTGATACTATCATAACATATGTTTTAAATTATTTAATCAATTACCTATATGTGAACCGATAATAATTAAAATATTACCAACCAATTGATAAAGTCACCCCAAATCATAAATCAAAGCGAGGCAAAATTTTAATCGTGCAAATAAATAATTGTGCCAACAAGTACAATAATTAATGGTCAATTTATTTTCATTTTTTTATCATTAACATACCAATAATTAATTTCTCCATTCCACCACGACTACCAACTTAATACAGTTAAGTAAATCACCCATACGATTCCATAAAACATGCATACAGGTATTCCATATTTTATAGCACACACCAAACTTCAACATGATTACCATTTTACATGTAATAGGTCAGCTGGCAATGGCCACTAATCCCTAAATGTTAACCGGTATTTTACTTGAGCAGGAAAATCACACATAAAATTCATAGAAATTATGTACATGGGTCAATAACTAGTTACGTTTGAACTCCTTAGCACATCATCAACATCCAATTCAATAAATTACACCATGTGGTTACTGGGACTCAATTACATAAGCCACATATAAGCACACACTAATTCAATACTCATCAAAATAATTCTTTATAACAGTTATTTAAAAAGCAATTAGTGAAACTATAATCTTCATATTAGTTACTACTGCAAGTTGTTAACCAGGTAACACCTAATCATGTAACACAAATTATATACTTTACACCAAATCAGTAGTAACGAGGTCACATAAATTTGATCAAGTATTTAGGATAGCTAACTTCAGTTTACAAATTTCTTTTTTTATTTCATTTTATTTTTTTTTCATGCATCCGTGAAAAAATAAATTGTTTAGATTAATTATGTTGTGTAGAATCATTGGTAGTTTTTATTCTTGGTTTGGCTTTTATTTCTGTGCTTCGTCAATGTTGGACTTTTGTTTCACTCGTCGGCGTTTGGCTCACGTCGTGCATGCTTGCAGCACTTTGTTTTCTTTGTTGACGAAATTGTTTGAGAAATTATGATATCCTTTAATTTAGTATAATATCTAATACTTATTGGAGTAAAATCTTATTTATTAGTTAAAATGAACTAAAATCTTAAATTTTAGTTAACTACTTTTGAAAAAATGATTTAGCATATTAATTTACACTTTGAATTTGGTCATTACAAGTGGTATCAGAACAATATAATTTCATGTTAGATGGTGGGCTAAATTTGGGACGCTAGCTTGGCTATCGATCACAAGCAAGAGAAAGACGTAAGCTGACACCAGCAATGGGCTAAATGTAGGAATTTCGAAGAAAAATTTCTTATGGTGGGTTGGTTATAATATCCCTCAACTTAGTCTAATATATAATACCTATTAGAGTAAAATACTATTTATTAGAAGGAATAAACTATAAATCTTCAACAGAATGGATTATAGATCTTCAATTTTGGGTAAATATTTTTGAAGAAATAGCTTAGCTCATTAATTTACACTTTGGATGACGCCGTTACAGCTACCGTGAGACTCGAGCAACCATGTTGCCGCCATGAGACTCGATCTGGCTTATGCCAATCGACTGCCCAAAATCTGGCTGCCCTAGTCATATGACGACCATGTTGCTGCCACTTTGAGGAAACCAAAATCAAGCGGCTGCTAGATCCGGCCATCACTAGTCAAGGGCAGCCAGATCCACTGTTATAAGCCGTTCTTTTAAAAAAATTATTCTATTATCTTGCGCAACCCAACCCAACACAATGTCAAGTCATTATAAGAAAAACACTCGTAAATCATGAATAACATATAATAATGTATTAAATCACCATTTATATCGTAAATATCTCTTAGATATTTAAGCCATTTTTTATCAAATTTATAATATTAGGCCAGGGTTTTATTCGTTTGAGAAGGCCTAATTCCACCTAGATCTAAAATTCTTTTAGAACATGTTTATATATGAGCCCACAAAGGATCAATTTTTAAAAGTATTTATTATGAAATAATCATAAAAGAACCAAAGGCCTACCTGATGCACAGAGTATATTTAAAACTTATTAATAATATGTATAAAAAAATACAAAATCAATTTTAAAATTCTTACTATATTATTTTAAATAAAAATAATGAATATTTATTTAATTTTTACAAAAAATAGAGTTGGTAAAAATATTAAAATTAAATTTGATTTTAATAAGTAAAAATTTTTAATAACCAAATAATGTTTTTAAAAGATTTTTAATTTGAATAGCATTATACTCTAAGTTTTTTAATATTAAATAACAGTATACAAATAAATAAATATATAAATTCTATATAAATGTAAATTAAGTAAAACTTTAATTTGATAGTATAATTATAAATATATTAAAATTTACTAATATTTTTAAAATTTCTAATTTAAATAGAATTATAGTCTAACGCTTTATTAAGTATTAAAATTTAATTTGATAGCATAATTATAAATATATTAAAATTTATTAATATTTTTATAATTTCTAATTTAAATAGAATTATAATTTAATGCTTGCCTAATAATAAATAACAATAATTTTAAATTAAGTAAATACTATTAAAGGGCACATAAAACTATTGTGGGTTCAAGATCAACTACAACGCAATAAAGGTAGAAACACAATAAAAAAAATCGAGTGCTAGAAATCAGTCGAGGAAATTTTCAATAATAAAATAAGCAATTATAGTAGCATATATCTTTAAAAAATATGATATTAATTTATTTATTTTATTAAATTTAAAGTTTTTGCCCCGTGTAGGTACGTAAAATCATATAAAAATATATAGATATCAACTCTTATAATAATAATAATAAGGTTGTAAAAAATCGAACACTATATGTCAATCCATTGAAATATAGTAAAAAAATCAGTTGAAAAAAATAACACATTAAGTTAATATAATATATCTTATTATTCAATGAAATTTCTTTAAAATTAAATTTTATTTATAAAACCGGAATCTATCTGTCGTAATGATGGCACATTTGGATAAGTAATAATCGTCAATAAATCAACGAAAACTATTTATATTTTTCTAGAAAAAAAACTATTTATTTTCGAAGAAAATCACCAAAGCCTGTCCACGAACGCCTAACCATGGACGCAGCACGGACAACAGCTACCGCCAACTGCCGCGTAGGTTCCGCGTGCGATCAATTCGCGTGGCGCGTACTTCCCCCCACCATTAAAGCTCGCCCGCCCCCATTCCCTTCTTCCTCGGCCAATTATGTTCCTCGGAGGGTCGATCAAACCCTCGCCATCTATCCCCACTTCCCAATCCGATGTCCTCTCAAATATCCCATTTTTATATGTACGTTTCTCTATTCGATCTACCCGAAATGATTGGATTTTTTTGTGCTGTTAGATCTGAATTTTGCTTGTGATTTTTTTGTTTCTGGGTTGATGATGTATTTGGCTGTGTGTTATCAGTCTGTTGGTATTGGAGTGATCTTGTTGGGATGGGTTATCTCTTTTGTTCAATTGAATGTCTTTTGTAGTTGTAAATGTTGTCCTTGTTATTCTTCTTCATTGCCCCAGTTTGTTGAATCTTGGGGAATTTTGTTTAGTGAATTAAACATGATTCTGAATTGAAATTGCTTTTGTTAAATGGGCGAAATCATGATTAACTTTTAACTTTTTTTGTGGGTTAGATCTGATTGATCAGAGCGTGTGGAGAATCTTGCTGTTCTTATATTGGAATCAAATGTGTGGCGAATTGATCAGTGTCTTTTGTGTGTGGCAATGAACATGAGTTTTTTGAATAGAGTTGTTCTTTATTATTAGTATTATTAGGAATCCCGATGCTTAGTTTTGAGTGATAGATTTTGCTGGTGATGTGAGGGTATCGTCATTAAGTTCGCAAGCATGCCTTTTTTTCTACACATTGGGTTCGGAATGTGACTGACCGAGTCGTTGTTTTTCATTTTCTTCTATTTACAGGGATAAGAGAAGATTGGTGATTGGATTATCTCCTAGTGAAAAATAACTAATCGAGGTTTCAGTTTATTAACAGCCGTTTTCCTGTTGCAACGTGTGGTGCTTCTGTAACAAATTTGTCTAGGTTAGTTTGGTTGGTGGAAGATACAAGGTTGTGCTTGTGTAGTGGGCTCTGTTGTGTTGCATCCTTTTTGATGTGGAACCACTTGGGGCTCTTTAAGATGAGATGAGGGATAGCGCTATCAGGGTTGATGAATTTTCTTAGTGCTTGTTGGCGATCATCGTCAGACCAGTATGTTCATACGGGTTCAGATGCTGTGGGTAGGCAGGATGGGCTTCTTTGGTACAAAGACATTGACCAGCATCTGAATGGCGAGTTCTCAATGGCAGTTGTTCAGGCCAACAACTTGCTTGAAGATCAAAGTCAAATAGAATCTGGCTCCCTGAGCTCTAATGAATCGGGTCCTTGTGGAACTTTTATTGGCGTATACGATGGTCATGGTGGCCCTGAGACTTCACGATACATCAATGACCACCTTTTTCATCACCTCAAGAGTGAGGGTTTTTACCTTATATTTACTTGTACTTGATTCTCTTGCTGATTCTATGGTTTTTTTATTGGATATCTTATTAGAAACCAATATGTCTAATTTTCTCTTTTCATTATCATTACTCGTACATTGATATATTCGGCAGCTTTTTGCTTGAAGTGTGTTTAATTTTTTGTGGTGAATTTCATCTTTACCATGGGAAGCCTTGTTGTTGATACAAGTAACACAGCTTAGTGAAATTTATTCACCTGGGATTTGGACCCAACCTTTCTTTATGCTGCCACAGGGTTGTGGGCTGATGCTCATTTCCATTGCTTCTCCTTCTTCTTGTTATGCTCGGGAATAATGTTTTAGAGGTTGATTTTGACTGTCCTTATATCTTCCTATGGGAAGGTCTGCATTTAGTATTGAAATAGAAATTCAACAAATGGTATGTCTTGTAGTAGGGAAGTTTCTTCTATAATCATGATCTATTGAATACTATTTATTTAGCATTGTCATTTTCTGCCAAGGTCTTTTTGAGAACTTGAGTATTGCTTTGTTCAGGATTTGCATCAGAGCATCATTGCATGTCAGCTGATGTTATTAAGAAAGCATTCCAAGCCACTGAAGAAGGTTTTTTCTCTGTGGTTTCCAACCAGTGGCTCAATAAGCCACAGATTGCTGCTGTTGGGTCCTGCTGTTTGGTAGGCATAATCTGCAGCGGAACACTCTATATTGCAAATGCTGGGGACTCCCGTGCTGTTTTAGGGAGACTTGTGAGAACTACTGGAGAGGTTCTTCCTGTTCAGCTGTCAGCAGAGCATAATGCTGCTATTGAATCTGTGAGGCAGGAGTTACATTCTTTGCATCCGGATGACCCGCAGATTGTGGTATTGAAGCACAATGTTTGGCGTGTAAAGGGTATTATCCAGGTAATTCCTACATCTCTCTTCTGTCTCCCCAATCTTATAGGCGTTGTTTATGCTCTCATGCATGTTTGTTTGATTGTAGTAATAAGCAAATGGTTAAACTGGTTGACACGTACCCCTATATTAGCTTTCATCCACCACCTAAATATGCTTCTTCATATTGTATCATGGTTCTTTGTTGTCTTCTTGTATGTTTCCTTTAACAAGGTTGCTTGTTATCAAATGGTGTGCTATACTGGGCAGCTTATTTCTTTTCTCATGCTTCAGTTGTGCGACATTTTTAGATATAGCAGTGTTTTTTCATTACTCGTGTGGGGGACAATACTGTATTGGTTCGCTACAATGTGAAAAAAGATAGTGTAGTGGTAACTTTATGATGATAAGATAAGTAAGCAGTTTGTAGGGTGTAGATAGGTCTAATACTGGTTATGAGAGGTGAAGAAGCATTATTTTTCTTGAAATAAGGGAGCTTAGGCTCATTATTTTGAGAATGCTTGCGCTTGGATCAATCGGTTTTGGTTTGAACAGATTTTGTTTTATTTTAATTTACATTTTAGATATATATACATTGAAAAATTTGACTTCAAAAGTTCTCGTACAGGTTAGGGCAAGCTCCTAATTAGGAATAAGTAATCATCGAAGTTATTGTTGTGTGCAATGGCATTGGTTGTAAATGCAAGAGAGTGGATTTTAATAATTGAGTGGAACTTGATGATCCTAGCACAATTCTCTTGAAAGGGAGTCTAATCCTACAAGCACACACCCACTTATAGCCAATAACCACTCTGGACTATAGTAAGTTTTAGATGTGAGATAAATTGATGAGCATAATTCAATCCTTTGTTGTTGTTTTTTTTTTTTGGGAGTTTGGACTTGTGACATATATTCTACTTAGACCCACTTCCAATATGGTTTCCAGGTTGGCTTTCATAGTATGTGTAACACTCCGGACCTAAGTGAAACTTGATAGGTTTGGTTGATCAGTTCAATTTAGCTAGCTAAGTTGGGGTTCTACATGTACACCCTCTTTTATGCCCATGACCATGCCAATAGTATTGGATGTACACCCTCTTATTCTTGAACTGAGAGCCTGATCATATTTAGCTTGTGTGCATGGCAAAAATTGGACATGAGTTGAATATTTTAATTCGGGCTCAATCATGTCAAGTTCAAGCCACTGATGAACCCTAGGGCTCGATTTTATATCAATGGCCAAGAGCCCAATGAAGCTTAAGCTTGCTTTTGATGGGATGCATGGCTAACAATTTGCAAGATTATTGGTCGAGATTAAGAACCTTGGGTTGTTTGAACTTTTTGGTGAAATAGTGGTCTCTGTTCCAGTTGTGCATGCAGAGTTAAGTGGAGCTCGCCCAACCCTTCCTTTTTGACAGTATGACTGAAACGACAGAGGATGAGTAAGCATCTTGTGATCTTCAAGATAGCATAACTATTTGTCTGGGGGTAAATCTATAGTGAATTGGCTTTTATTTGTTTCCTTCTCTCATTTTTGCTATTATAGCCGATGTTTTTGTATTTGTCAATTTGTTATTGTCTTTCTTTTACTTGATCTTCAATCAGGTATTGGATATTGGTAGTTGTTATTTCCAAATTTTATCTTTTTGCAGATCACAAGATCTATTGGTGATATTTATCTGAAAAAAACTGAATACAATAGAGAGCCTTTGTATGCCAAATTTCGTCTACGGGAACCATTTAATAGGCCTATTCTAAGCTCCGAACCCTCGATTTCAGTTCATCCTCTTCAGCCACATGATCAATTTATAATCTTTGCATCTGATGGGCTTTGGGAACATCTGAGCAATCAGGAGGCTGTTGATATTGTTCAAAGCCATCCACGCAATGTGAGTTCACAACCTTATCTTATTGGAGCTTATTGTCTTAATGATATAATGTTTTGACTGTTCTGGTCTATATTTGGAAATTTTTCTTGCTGATATCAGTGGAAAAAGTATTATTTTTAGTGTGCGCTATTAGCTCTGGCAATTTCACCAGTATGAACCTGAGCTGTCAGATTAGCAGGATATAACCTTTTTTCCAGCTAATTGTGTAATTGAGGCTTTGTAGATTTTTATTGTTAACTGACATACTCAATTTTAGAAAACTAAAAGCACAAAATATTGTTTACATTGTTATTCATGCAACAAGCGGTTATCTTGGAAGTGTCATTTGGGTTGTTTATTCTCTCATTTGATCTTTCCTGGAACCCAACTTCTTGTACTAGAAGTTGCAATGTGCTTTGTGATTAATATCTTGTATGGGAAAATGCATGAAATACTTTTGGGCTTGGAAAAAAGTCTGCAGTGATAACCCACATTTTGCAACCTTTTCGTATGGCCTTTTAAGGCAAGACAATGGATAAATTGCCCATGAAGCTTCTTCATTAAAACTACCCATGAAGCTTGCAGTTATTTCCTTTTGCTTGTCTAACACCCACTAATTGTTTATTTGGTAAACAGACTATGCTTTATTAAGAACTTCTGTAGCACATTGTATTTATTTCCTTCAATAAATGCCCCTGGTGGTGAGTGACAATGATAACCCTAGGAATGCTCTTAAACTTGTTAAGTGGCTGCTTGATGCTGATCCTTCTTTTTATGTTCATTGTCTTCTGCAGGGAAGTGCTCGCCGTCTAGTAAAAGCTGTATTACAGGATGCTGCAAGAAAGAGAGAGATGAGGTACTCAGACTTGAAAAAAATTGACCGGGGTGTTCGACGCCACTTCCATGATGACATCACAGTTATTGTTGTTTTCCTTGATACTAATCTAGTTAGCCGGGCTAGCTCGGCAAAGGGTTCGATTTTGTCCCTGAGAGGGGGTGGAGTCAACCTACCACTCAATTCCCTTGCCCCTTGTTCTACTCCATTAGAACATGGTAACTTCTGAGTTGGGAGCCTATATTAATGGAAGTGCCAAGCTTCTTTAGTTGTACGTTGGCCAACACCCTGTTTCAAGTGGGACACAGAAAGGAAGATGGAGAAAAAAATCTCTAGTATAAGCTAGTAAAAAATTAAGTGCATTAATCACCTTTTGTCTATGCAATGCTAGTATGCACTGCAGAATTACATAGATCTATAGGTCAAGGCCGAGATTAGCTGCATATAAAAGGCAAGCATTATTGGTGAAAGTTGGTTGATTTTTCTCTACGTTTCTGAAGAAGACATTGACTGGAAATCTAAACAGTTGTTCCTTGTATGGAAGCGGACAGGAACATTAGCTTGGGATTTGCACCTCTGAGCCATGGTTCCACATCGTATACCATTACCACCAACCAACCTTTGCAAGGTGAAGCACTTTTCATAAGCGGCATAAAGGGTGTTTTTCGGGTGCCAGTGTTGCCGATGTCACCTCTGTGGTAAGATTAACTCATATTTTTACATAGACTGGCTTTACTAGGATTAAGGTGTTTAGGGACATGGCAACACTTATTGGTGCCATCAGGGAATTCTTTCATTCATATTTCTTTTTGTGTCTGATATAGTTAGAGATATAATTACAGCTTGGGATCGAAGAGCAGTTTACAATGGCCGAGATGGCAGATCCAGGAGACTGATGCTTAATGTTCGGTAGTGGTATGGAATTTTTGCGTTTAATTAAAGAAGAGGTTCCATCCTGGGAGAAAAAATTAGCATTTCCCTTGAGGCAAGAAGGTTTCAGCAATCCGCAGCCTTAGTCATGTTAGGATGAGTTACGGTATTATAACCAGATGGTTTGAGGGTTCTAATTTTCTTGGCTTGAATTGGGCGTGAGGTGATGGGCAGCATGACTAAAAATTCCTCCTGTGGACTTCTACTACACTTCCAACAACTTTTCCATTACTCATATACGATGACAAACATGCGACTCTGGCTTTCTAATGCAGACCAATCTTTTTCGCGCAAAAAGGGGAGGATAATTGGATGTCTGAAGTATGGGAAATTCATGTCACCGATTACGTTTTTTTCTGTCAGTAAAATGTTGGATAGTTTTTTTGTAAGAAGGTATCTCCAATTGCGGCGGTCTATCCATATTTTGATGCAAACAAGAAGTTTCTTCTGGTGGCGGTGGCATCAACTTTACCGGTTAATGATAGAAAGTTAATCTGTTTACATGGCGTAATTTAAATTAAAATCCATTTAAAATTTGGTTGATTATAGGTAGAAATAATATGTACCCCCACGAGCAAAATTATTTATCCATGCGAGTTATCACTTTCTTGTGGAAATTTTCCCGCTCGGACCACTAATTACCAACCTATAAGCTGTTTAATTCGCATGATTGAGTATTCTCCAAGTAGTACGCATATGTTACATGGGACAGCAAAGGGCGGGCCTTCCCGGGCAAAATATTTCTCGCGTTAACAAGAGGGCAACTCAAAAGTGATAAAAAGTGGGAGATTTTACTAATAAAAATATAACATAAATAAAAGAAAATAGATCAAAATTTTTATTATTTTATTATTTTATTTAATTAGAATTTAACTTTAAAAATTAGAGTCTTATATTATATTCCATGAGAATTTGTTTATAAAATAAGAATATTTTTTATTTAATTAGAGTCTATCTTTAAAAATCGAAATCTTATCTCATTCTTTCTAGGATTACACTAATTTGCATAGCATAACGTCTTGTCTAATTACACTAATTTGCTCTGCATGAGCAGTTCTATGCAAGAGTTTTTGGAAAGAAAATTTTTCCTGAATATACCACATTTTAAAATAGGCGTGTAGTTTGAAAGGAAATTTATAACGACAGCTTGATTAAACCAAAAATTATAAACACACCTCTAATACAGCAGAAACTGTGCCAGGCAGTTCTGAAGTAACGGGGATTTGGACGACTGCAGTGTGTATGTTTAGGATCAAACTGCTCCACCTCCTGTTCTAGTAAGACCTTCCTAGAAAAAAAATACTACTATCGTAAATATCCCGAGGCTTCACAAATAGCACTCGGCAAGGAAGACAAGTGTGCGTTTAAACATTGCTTTAAAATAACAAAATCAACCTAAATCAAAATGTGGTATATAAGCTAAGGCCTCTCATGAGCACTCAGAAGAAAAACTCTTTGGGAAAAAGAGTCTACTTCTTCTGATCCAACATCTTTGTCGTTTTTTCGTCTTTCGTGCCATCCCTTTGCCGTCTAGTTTTGTTCTCCTTTAAAAACCCTAATCAAATTTATAAATATCCACCCAAATATTTTAAATAGGTTCTACCATGATCCCTAGAAATATAAAAAAAATCAGGTTTTCCGTCACTAGTGCTCGAGCGCTCAAAATTCGGGCGCTCGAGCACTCAACTCTCCGCCATAATACTTTCTTAATAGAAAGGCTAGCGCTCGAGCGCTCTATTCCCCACGCTCAAGCACTCACTATAGTTTCCAGGTCACACTTGTTGGCTCGATTTCACCCCGAATTGATTTCAGATCGACTTATAACTCTTATACTTTGATAGAACAACATCAATTAGCATTTTTTACACTAAAATCATAATAATTTCTCGCATTATTAATAATATCTAATAAACTTTTAAACTAATAAAATTTAAATAAAAATCATTCGAAACATGACAAAAACTCAATATAAAATATAAAGAATAATAATTCTTTTACAGAGTTACCAATTAGTAAGAAATAGATTTAGATTTGATAGCTGATTTATACGTAATATAAAAAGAAGACGATGACAACCAATTATAATTAATAGAAATAATAAAAATTAAAATATAATATAATCAATATATAAAAGAAAAGATATACAACCTCGCGGGTATACCCCTAGTTACCTTCAAAAATAACATTCATCTAAGTGTGCATGGCATCAAAGATATAAACACAAGGAATATAATTCCATAACAACTCGCCATAAAAGTTGCATCTATGCGAGGAAGATCACTTTTAAGCCATTGAGAATAACTAAGTAAATAAATTTCAATATCCAGAGTGTGTCTTAGATTTGAAAAAAAATGGAGCAGACGTGCAGGACTGAATTCAATCCATTACACAATATTGTGGTCTGTCCAAGAAGATCAGGATCAAATTTATGTCAGCACCTCCAACCTTTCCGTTCTAAAATGTACCGGAGGAACAATAAATTTTGGATGCACTTATGAAGAACGTTAAGGTTTATCTGGAACATCAAACATGCAACTAAAAATCTCGTGCTGGATGATTAACAAATACATAATATGCAATGGTTCCATTTCTCAAGCAAAACAGCCAAACAAGAGAGGAGAATCCACACCATTGCATAAACATCACTACCACCTTGCATATTCACACTAAGTACAATCAAAGCGGACATCGAAACGCCTACATTTTGGCACAACAACAAGGTGGAGACAGCTTAACATAAATCGGGATAAAAAATAGAGAGGTTTGCGATTAAGTACATCATATTTACCTCAATCAGTTGTTTGACAGACACCTCAACACCCTCCAGCAGCTTCTCAAACGTCCAACAGCTTCAGCTCCAGTAAGACAGAGTTCCCTTGACTCTATTTTTACAAACTATCCTTTCCACCAGAAGAAGCTCTTCCCAGGTTGTCAACAACATCCAACAAGCCCTACCAAAACTCAGCATGAGAAAGAAAAGAGAACGATTATAAAAACATCCACTATGTAGAGATTGCTAGAGCTGACAAGAAGCAATAGAAAGGATGCTATGGTAAACTTCTTTGAACTGCCAGAAATATCATTTATGCGCTTGACGGACAACAGGATGACATAATCCAGTAGTCTTATTGGCATGGTCTCAGAAGAAGGAACATCTTCCTTATCCGAATCTGACTCTCCGACTTGTCTGAAGCTTTTAAATTTTCATTATCTCCTTGAGAAAGGTGTTGTGAACTTGCTTCGTCATCCTTATCATGATCCTGCTCCCCCAATGGCTAGTAGCTGTCTTTTACTATTTGCTTCACAAAGACGAAAAGTGAACAAGATGAAGCCCAAATCTCCGTTGATCTAAGAAATCAACACCTTCTACCTAAAAATACAATCCACATTATTCAAAAAGAGTGCTCTAAGTATGTATTATCACTAACGTTGTAACTGAGAGATGCCATTAGCATATGAATCTTTTTTAAATAAAAAGTTCATTGATTTTGGCTTCCTTACAGCAAAATTTTAACATAATCACAGATATTTCTCAATAATAAAGACATAAACAAAACACACCAACACATTCCAACCTCTCCACCTCTAAACAAAAAAATAAGGGCAACTAACCACCTTCCCACATCACACACAAGAAATATGCCATCCATGTGACGAGCATAACACAGAACAAAAGAACAAAGAAACCATGAATAGTAAAAATCAAATCTTTCTTCACCCCAAACAGCAAAAAAAGACAACATGAGGAAGGTTCCCTCACCTTGCCAAGACCGGCGCGGCTCATTGAGGAAGAACAGACGAGGACCGCCGGAGAAGGAGTGGCATTGCCGGGACGATTGGAGAGAGTGGGAGAGCCGTCGGAAAACATGGCGGTTTCAGAGAACCCTAGCAGGGAGCGTGCTGGGTGGAGGCGTGGAGGAGGACAAGGTTGGAGAAGAAGAGCAGCTCCTTCCTGCAGTCAGAGCAGTGAAGCCTATGTAGCTTGGAGGGAAAGTAACAGATCTCCTACACCCACACCTATGACACGCAAGATCTCGGACCATCCAATCGGATGTCGCCACCTGTATGTTCGTGATGTCACACACCATAAAATTTAATTATTACAGGGGCTGTTGGATTAAAACGTTAATCTCACACCTTTTTCAAACAAAACCTCATGTTTTTTATTGTATATTTGTTTGTTCATTATTGGTGATGAATTTTAATTTGAGTAATAATCCGATACACGGCCTTACATCTAATTTGGCTCTAAGACCCATTTAGCAACTAAATATAATGTATATGTGAAATGACCTATTTTATTATTAAAATTAAAAATATTATCATCGTGAATATTTAATAAAAATGTAACTTTTTTGAAGTTGATCGGGTCTTATATCCAAATTCTTAGATTTGATTACAACTCTTTTAATTTTTGAGTTGGGTTAATGTCATGCGTGATTGTTCTTTGGAACTAGGTTTATTAATTCGAAGAGTTAAAAGAAGAAAACATTGTTCACTTCAATTTTACTTGTGTGTCTTAACTTGCAAATTTTTTAATGTAGAAAAGTTGAGTCGAATTTGAGTTAAATTAACTAAATTGTATATGTTTATGACACTCTATAATATAATTTCATTTCAAGAATCAAGACGTCTCAATTAATCAAAACCATGTGTCAATATGTCCAAGTTTTGTATCTTTATATTGATGGTTAAGTTAAGTGCTATTCTTTTTACTAATTTTATTTTTTTATATAATAAAATGTCGTATAAATGTCTAAAATATAATATACTATTGAACTTTAAAATTAGACACAAATCCAAGCTCAATTTATTTGACTTTAATTAGAGCTTCAAATTGAATTTTGATTAAGGCAAACATCAAGCGTCTTACCCTTAACATGTAAGCTCAAATATTTAGATCAGAGGTACTTCCGAAAATGTTAGCACTTTGGCATCTGAAACTACAATCTAAAGAGTTTAAAAACAAGATGTGGATGGTAACAATTGATCACTAGATATTGGATTGACATGGAAAAACACATTTACAGACGTGTATCAACATCTATGCTGAAACTGTTGACATCAAACTTTCTCAAGCTTGCACTCTGCAGAGAAAAGCTATCCACATCCACATAGAACTTCTGCAACTTCACCTCATCTACACTCACAAAGCTGGGATATTGCTCCTCATGATCCATTGGTCGTTCAGACAAGCAATACACCGACCGCAGGGCATCTTCTAGCTCTTGATGTACTTGTGGCATGGTTGGTCTCTGCCTAGGCATCTCCTCCACACATCTCAAACCAATCCGCCCCATCTTCAACATCACCTCCATGTTGCATGGCTCCATCAGAAGGTTTGCATCGACTATCTCTTCCACCTTGCCTTGTTCTAAGCTCGGCCTTGCCTGCACCGCATTAACACATCATATTGGGTTTTGGGTATTTTTCTTTTGACCCATTGCAGTAATATATATGGTGAAAATATGTTCCTACCCAATCAACAATGTGGTATTGGTTAGAAGAAGAGTTTCTGCTTGAATCGACTGCTGGCCGGCCGGTGACTAGCTGCAGCAAGATGACTCCAAAGCTGTACACATCAGTGAAGAGGGTGAGGTGAAGGGTGGTGCAGTAAGCAGGGTCCAAGTACCCTGGGGTTCCCTTGATCTGACTGCTCACATGTGAAGCATCATCCATGGGTCCTGATCTCACAAGCCCAAAATCAGACACCTTGGCTTCAAACCCTTCTCCCACCAAGATGTTGCTTGGTTTGATGTCCCTGTGGATGATGCCTGGTTTGACTCCATGGTGAAGATGTGCAATGCCTAATATTAACATAGAATTTTTATGGTTACTGTACCATACTGTAGGAAATTTTGATTGGAGATGAACATTAGTTTAGAACATCACCATTGGCTGCTCCAATTGCGATTTCCACTCTCTGCCTCCAAGTTAGTGTCCTTCCTTTTTTTCCTGCAGCATTAGCTTCCAAATGATTTTTGATCTGTGTATGTGTAGAAAATGATGAAGAAGATGATGAATAATGCAGCATACCAACAATGTAATCTAATAGTGAACCATTGGGTGTGTACTCATAAACTAGAATTTTCTGCCCTGCAATCATACCCACAAAATTATTGTTACAAACTGCAGATAATTTTGAACAGTTGATAACATTGGTCTTGATTATTCCTACCAGATTCATCACAGAACCCAATCAATCCTACCAGGTTCTTGTGTTTCACGTTCGAAACCAGTTCTACTTCTGCCCCAAAAAAATGCAGATTAGAATGATCAGCTGAAGTGCGAAACTAAGCAAAGTTGGTCTCCTAATCTATCCAGCTTTACCATTTCTAAACTCTTTTTCACTCTGCTGAGAAACTGCATGAGGCCTCTTGATGGCAATGGAGTGATCTTCCCCTTCCAGCAATCCTTTGTAGACATTCCCAAACGCCCCAGAACCAACCAGGCACTCCGAGCTAAAGCCATTGGTAGCTTTCTCAAGCTCCACCAGCTGGAACCTCCTCAAATTCACATTAATCTTCCATGGCTGCAACTGGCCTATCTAGTTTTTATTGCACAAACAGCAAGAACCCAATTCACCAACAACGACGACAAACACAGCATTGAAAAAAAATATCTGTTAGTACAAATTTTACCCTTGCTTCTCCAATACAGGCTATCAAATAAGCCACAGAAGCCCCTCTTGACACAAAAGTAAAGCATGAGAGCTGCTAAACTGATCAAAATAACCAAGACGGCTGTTCCTCCTAAGATCATCTGCTTCCGAGAGAAGGCCGGCTCATTCCTAACTAAAGCATGAGGAGCAGGTGAAACCAAGGCATAAATGTCTGTCATGGAAGCTACAAGGAGCAGCAAGATGCTAGAAAATCTGCAATGGCAGGGTAGAACTCTTAATGGAAACTGTTGGCATGCCTCAGATTCTACAAATGCTAATGGTTAGGAGAACATTGGTGGTGGATGTCAAGACAAACATTAGCAAATATTGTATTGCCGGCCTAGTATATGCATATCATTATAGTTTCTCCTATGAGGTCTACTTGCTCTTGCATGTCTCTTCCAAGTTCCAACTTAGAGGAGATGAAGGATGGACTTGGTCTCTCACGGAGACGGCAACCAGATGGAAAGTGGAGAACAGCTAAATCCGATCCATTTGGCAATCTTGAATTCACTTGTCATGGCTAAATTATGCATGAAATTATAAAAAATATATATATATATTATGCGTGAATTGTTTGATGTTAATTATGGATGGAAATCATAAATAAATAAATTGTCATGCTACACATTTGTTGTTTTTAAGGAGCAAGAGGGACTTCTTCAAATTTGCCTGGTTGCTGATTGTCGTGTTGATTTAAAAGGGCCAAGTAAGATGCAGACAATATCAAGTAAATTTCAAGAGAAAGCCTTGGATGGGTTAGCAATTATTTTACAATAACATGATAAAGGAAAATAGGTTTCTTCTTTACCAACAATATTGGCCCAGCATCCCTCAAAAGTTGGCTTAAACTTGTCTAGATTGTACTCTAGTTCTTAAGCTTGAATTGATGATGGTGTGAAGAAAGGCATCTGACCATCAAAATTTGTTTTCGTTTACACAAGGTTAATAGCTAAAGATATTAGTTGAAGTTGAACTCTTGCTTACTACACCAAGTATTTAAAACAAGGCACAAATATAAAACTATACAATAACAAAGCTAGTGAACAGAAAATAACATTATACAATAATATTCTAAAATTATTGCAAATATCTTCCTAACTCTCTAGACAATTTCGAAAAATAAATCTCCAAATTACAAGCTATAAAAGCCTCAAGCAGCAAACATATATACCACACTTAGGGTTGCTTGGTGAGCGAGCCAGCTCGTGAGCATTTAGCGTTCGGCTCGGTTTGACTCGACTCGAAACTCGACATTTAAATGCTCGACTCGTACTCGAATCTTACGAGCCGAGCTTGAGCAAGGTCGTGTTCGACTCGACTCGACTCGACTCAGTTATAACTCGAGCTCGACTCGATAAAATAATATAATAATATAGTTTTTATATATTATATTATATATATATATATATGAAATATAATAATAAAGAAGCAAGATAGTTGAGATGGTAAGTATTCACCTTGATGATTTCAAGGTTGTGGGTTCAAACCACATTGGCCTCATTTTTTTTAAGTAAGGTACTTTTGACTTTTAATCGAGCTGGTTTCGAGCTGGACGAACGAGCTCACAAAAATTAAACAGTTTAAGTATATTCGAGCTCGAGTCGAGCTCGAACACATAAAAGATATCGAGTCGAACTCGAGCATGTATGTCCAAAATTCGATCTCGAGTCGAGTTCGAACGAGTTTCGAACTATTCGAGCCGAGTTCGAATACATGTTGAGCTCGGCTCGCTCGCTCAATTAGCACCCCTAACCACACTTATACAATTATATGGGATGAACTATTTACACAAAGTTGTAATATAGGAAAACAATCATTTATATATAGATTTGATTTGCAAGCAAGGACAAGGGTAGTTATTGATTCTCCAATTGTGTATGTGTTGACAAATCTCGAGACAAAATTGGAGCCTTATCC
Organism: Piper betle; assembly: GCA_033002965.1. Classification (NCBI taxonomy): domain Eukaryota; kingdom Viridiplantae; phylum Streptophyta; class Magnoliopsida; order Piperales; family Piperaceae; genus Piper; species Piper betle. The sequence goes on along the minus strand of JAURVB010002924.1, from coordinate 130,669 downwards.
TAATTAGCCGTGGCCTCAAGCACATAATCCTTAACTTTCTTCGTATATATAATGTTGGGTTAGTCATACATTAATCGTAGATGGGGTTGGTATTGTGAACAAGGTCAGTGAATTGTACGTTAGATAATGGGAAAATTTTATCATCTAAGTTAGCTATTGGATGAAGAGAGGTCTCATGTTCTTTTTGGGAGCTAAAAGGGTTCAACATACAACAAATTAAATAAAAATAGGATTAAGAGTCCTTTTGGGGCCAAAAGGGCTGACATACAACATATTAAATGCAAAGTAGTTATTAATAAATGATAAGGTGAAAAAAATCCATACAAAACCATCTTTTACAAAAAATCATTTTTATACACCAACTCTTTCACAAATCTATTTGTAGAACAAATGTCAAAAATTAAGAAACATCAAATAATCCAAATAAAAAAAATACAATTTTCGTCTTTTCCTAGTAGAAAGGTAACAATTACAAGTTTAATAACCCAAAAATTTTAGACGCTAGCACACCAATCTATGAACTACCATATATGAACATACATCATTGCCTTAGAATTAACAATGAAACCAAATTGAATAACAATGAACAAAGTTTTAATAGAAAAATATATTTAATAATGACTAATATGATAAAATGCTGTTTTTGTCTTTTCTAATAACAAAATTTTACTACAATTCTTAATAACAAAATTTTTTCTGCAATACTTCTAGATTAAAAAACCACCATGATAATAATAACAATATTAGAATTAGAATTAGTTAACAACACAGACAATTGACAATCAAGTACCAAAGTGGTTTATAGTCCTAAAAACCAAAATTATAGGCAAACAAACATGAAGCTATCCACATAAATTGAATATATTACATTGAAAATACTAAGCCAGGACGATGTCCGAAACAGCATTCTGACAGTATAAACTTTTGCAACTTCTTTCCCAAAAATTCTAAAGCACAATTGTATTTCAATAGAATTTGTCAGCAGTCAATAGCTTTTAGCAAACAAGCTTAAACTACAGAAGTAAGATTATAGATTTCGCAAATCCACGCAGTTGGCCAAAAAGGGTTTAAACTTCGCTGATCTAGCAGCCAAACATTCTCAACAATCTGCCATTGTCATTGCCATTATAAAGAAACATATTGTGCTGCTGATGAAATTAGGGTTTTCTGGACTAAACTTTCTGAACTCATTTAATATCCAATTTCCAATACAATGTGAAACTAAAAGCTCCACAATTGTCCACAAAACAAATGAATGCTGAAATTTTATTGTTCTCAGATTAGAGCAAAACAAAACGATGTGCTTCGTCCTGGAACAAGCTTCATATTTACATCAAATACATACACTCTTGGAATAACAGTCGTATTTACATGTACTAAGCATGTTGTATACAGTACATGTTTTCAACCGTGTATTTTTTCCTCAGTTTTCAGCCATTTTATCAATTATATAAGAAACATACTTGGCGATAACAGGATCAACAGACTGTCTCAAACGACCCAGGACGGGCAATTGGTCGGAAGATTTTAACAACTGTCTGCAACTTTCGTTGTTACTCATTTTTACCAACGCGAACAATGCAATCTTCAAAGGAGATTCATTTACCTTCTCCCTTCTACTAGGGCTCGATGCCACCATTGAACAGTCCACTACCAATTTTAATAATGCCTGAACAGAATATGGAGTTCATGTCTATTCAGCTGATCGTATTTATTAGCAAGCACTAAAACAGAGGGGAAATTTCATGAAGGGTACCTCTATTGCACCATGAGATATTACGTCTTGACAAAGCTTGCTTGAATTGCGAACAAGATTACTCAGTGCGCCAGCAGCATTGCCTTTGGTCTTATCCTCCTCTCCTGAAACTAATCTCTTTGTCAGTTGAGGTATTGACCTCCTGAGCTCCTCATAAAGTTCGTCATTGTGGTATGCCGCATTACCAACCTAATCAAAACATAAAATAGTTAGACCACCATTTGATATAACTACAAGTGGAAAAGTTTAGAAGAAAAGTGAAGGAAAACCACTTGCTGATTCTGTTAAAAAAACGGCACTCTTCAAACCACTTCACCTGTTAATTCATATCTCCCCAAAATTTCCTTCCCGGAGCCGAAGGCCAATAAAATAAAGAGTAAAAAAAAAAAACTTACAGCAAAACAAGCAAATTTACGAACGCTTTTATCTGGGTCAGCACATCGATCAATAAGAAGATCCACTATTTTATTCTTTGCCTACAACATAATGAAATTGAGCTTAACATTGCAATAGAAGAATGATATATATATATATATATATATATATATATATATTAAAAGAAGATACTTACAATGGATTTGTAGAAATAAGGTTTGTGACGGCACATATTGCCTATGACACTGCAGGATTTTGCACGTAAATTCGCATCTTCATGATTTAAAAACTTTTTCAACAATTCTGTCAGATCTGCTTTGTCAATGGCTCCATAAAAATCCTATCATAACATATACACAATGAATAAGCAAAAGAAGGCCTTAATGCTTCATATTTCAGAATCTAAATCACGACCTCATAACAAAGCAAATAAAAGAAGAAACTTAATTGGAATGCATCAAAGACTTCCATCTTTCTTAAGAATACTTACCGCTGACATTCGAGCAAGTTCAGACACAATCATCAAAATTTCTGATACAACATCCTTTAAGTCGGGAGAACTCAGCAGCTTCCTCATCCTACTTGCTTCTAATAATCCATCTTTTACAAGTTGACGGGCCAAAGGCAGATACGCTGTCATTTTCGCAAGTAAAGCTACAGGTTTTGCTAGATCTTTAGAGTCTACATAATCCATACATGTCAGGAGGAGACTAGGAAACCTAAACTGCAAATAAAAAAAATTATCTTAAGCTGTTGAAGCTTTAACCTACAAACTGGAATCACCATAATGAAATCTTCAAACCATTATTCTGTAATCTAACTATGAGTTCGGTTCTTAATCAACTTTGACTTATAGATAATACGTTAGAGAAAGCATTCTAGCTATTGCCACTTCTAGAAAACATCAACAATAAAAACTATCTACAAAAGGTAATAGCTAAGAGAAAAGTCGAACCGTCAAAAGTAGATCAATAAAATGTCTGAATTTTGTCTGAAAGACTCTGACAAAGTCTTGGTTATCTAAGTTAACTCCTGTACCTGGAGACCCCACATTTAAAGGAGAACCACTGATTATTGAAGCAGTGGCACCTGGTCCACCAGGAGCACTCTGCACAACAACAAATGGGAAGGCCAAAAGATCGATTACTACATTCAAACGGTCTCTGATCCCATAAGTATCACCACCAGGTCCATTCCAGCATTTTAGATTGTTTAAGTGCCCTTTATCAAGCAAGTGACATATGAGCCTGAGAGGTTCTACTTCAAACAAAATCTCATGGAAAGCACCATCAGAAAGGAAATAGCTTAGAGAAGAAATAGCCCATACAACACCAACAGGAGATAAACCACATGGACATCTCAGTGCTGTCATATTTTTGTGAATAAGCAATCAACAAGTAAATAAGAACATCGGGAATTCCATCAGAATATGCTTGCTCAATGGCTACTGGACCACCCCATTTGAGCTTTTTCTCTAACAAACCAACATAACCATCAAGAAGACCGTGCAAATTGGAGAAAGCCCCTTGGACATTTAATCTAGATTCATTGTCAATATTCCGAAAATGTCGAAGGTAATCCATTAGTGTTGCAGTTGGAGGAATCAAGGGTAAAGCAACCTGTGAGATACTGGAGTTTCCTTGACCATGATTTTCAAGAGATATCAAAGATGCAAGAGCCAACATAGCCGCAGCAAAGGGAGGCTGGAAAGGGTTTGACGCTCCGTCATCACATGAAGAAAGATGTGCAATGAGAGAAAGGTATGCTCGTTGTTTTTAAGATTAGAAGTAAGCATGCATGAAATATAAGTTTCACCAGATGACTTCAAATAGTGTGCAATTGTAGCAAGAGTAAGGCATGATTGAAGCACCAAAATACGTCGATTGGACAGTTTTGATTCCCCATTTGAGGAGTCCTTATCAACATATGTTGCACACAGTGACAGCAAAGAGAATATTCCTGAAATAACAGACGTCTCACCCCCTCCATCAATCACAGCAGTCCTTGCAGGAGTAGACGACAAGCCACAAATTACTTCACAACTTCGGATACACGATGCAATCCTTGAAACAAGCTGAAATATAAAAAATGAATAGTAAATGCTACAATCATCTTCAAAAATGAACCTTAGCTGAAACGTACAAAGGTAAATGGTTCTCTTTTTAAATAGCTTTAGCTTTTACTGTACGTGGTTAAGCAATCAAAAGTTTTCATGATTCATAGGCAAAGGGCGTGGATTCCAGCACTTCTTGAGGTAATAATGGGTAATAGAGATTATTCGCCGCTTGTTTATTTGCCCAACGAACCACTTGTTACCCTCATACTCAACCATGAACTTTTCAAGGGAGTATCAAAATAAACATCCACGGTTCTTGTTCTCAATTATTCAAGCTTTTAACGCAAGGGGTCAAGTCAAACTAAGAAAAAGTTACTGGTTACCATTTAAAGAAAACTATCAATTTTTTTTAAAAAAAGAGCTAGAATCAAAGCAAGCAAATCTGAAACTACTCTAGTGAAAAGATATACAAAAATAATGTATTGAATATTAATAATTGTGAACAAGCTAAATATCTTGACGCACTAGAACAAGTAGGATGACACAAATCTTCGGTCTTCAATAATAGCTTAGTCAAGGAAACACTACCTCTATAGCTGAACGCAGGGAAGATTCAACACCCTGTTGAAGGCAAAAGGTCAGAGCAACTTGCATGGCTTTTGAATCAAGGAACACGTTTTTTATCATATCAGTCATCTTAGCAAGATCTGAAGCATCCATTGGATCTTGATCATGACATTTGGTATCAAGGAAATCTCTTTGTGAAGCCATAGAAGGTAAAGAATTAGAATGATCCCCATGTGATGAACTTTCCAGGGCATTAGTTAACACCCAAAGCGCCTTACAAGCTTCACGTGCGGCTGGGAAAAAGTTGAAGAACCGGCCATTAAACTGGAACCAGAAACAACTAAACATTGACACAGGTGGCCCACAATACCACCTGATGCAGCATGACTTAATATACTCATCAAAATTTCTTTTCCTTCGTGATCAGTACAAACCGGATTGCTCTTTTCTTTCGATTTAGATAATCCAAGTCCAATAGCAACTCGAGACAGCAAGACTACAACACATGTTGTTGCCTTATATAAGACCTTTCCGAGTGAATCTCTGTAATTATCAACAGTCTGTAACATGGATTGAGTCTAAATTAAGTCAACATACATAAAATCGCAAGCAAACACATGCTCAATAAAGTAAGTGATTTTGGAGAGGGCAAAACCTCTATATAAATTTGGTTTAGAACAAGCCAATGTTGGACGTAAGAACTATCCACCCTGCTCCCATTATCTTCCAACAGCTTTTTTAAAATTGAAAGACACTACATATGCACAAGTAGCAGACATAAAATGAAATGAAAATATCAGAAAAAAGAAATTATTCATCTTCAGACTAAAAGGAATAGAATGTACCTTCACCAATTGATTGCAATTACGCTCAGAAAATTCTGCCTTCACTAGAAAAACCGCAAAGTTTAGCAATGTGCCAATAATATGATTCAGCAATGCACTGGATCGTAAAGCTTCACTATCAATTAAATTGAAAAGAATTCTAAGAGACTGATTTATGGATGAAGTCGATTGATCCCTGAAGAATTTACAGCAAAACCATCTTTCAAAACTTGAAGCAGTTTATGCAATGGCATGAACATGCCAAAGACATATCACGGAGGAAAAAAGCGCTGCATTCATATAGTGGCAGTCATAAAGGTATTGGAATTCTCTTAAGGCTCTATTTTTTCGAAATAATACTCAAATGCACTGACATCTACTGAATTACAACAAAATGAACGCAAAGAAAATAAACAAGCTTTGTTCGTTTAACTTTCCCTGTGTTGCTATTACAGGTATTCCACATCTCACAACTTCAAATGAAATCATCAATCTTCCACTCGCTTTTACTAAATATTTGACCTGACATGGATGGTCTATAAGAGTTAATTATCTGCAATTGTGGAAAGAAGGAAAATATATACGTACAAAAACTATCAAACAATGAATCACAGTGAAAGAAAAAAGAACGAATCTCTATCAAGCAACTTTACCTCAAAGCTGTTTCTTCAGTCGTCAGTAGTAATGGAGACAAAATAGCAGTCAATGCTTCATTATCTCTGGCAATAATAGTCGCTCCTTTTACCGTACGAGAATTGCTTTCAAGTTTATCGTAGAAATGAAGACCTGAAAAATTTACATATTCAATCTTGTTGTCGGCAAAAACATCAAATAGAAAAAATTTTGAACTTGCTCATGACCCGAATCTCTTAATTTCAATGATAATTTCAGGCAAAAGATGAATAACATGTGAAGTAGGCAGATGAGGTGTGACATGCAAAAATAAACAAATTTAGCTTATTTGTTAAGAAAGTAGTACATCTGTTTTTAGGATCATATAAAAAGTCAAAGTTCACCGTGACATAAACCAAAAACACAATAATTTCAAGTATTAAAGCCAATTCACATATCCAGCAATTATGGCATACATCTACCTCATACACCAAAACAAGCAATAACATATTACAAGCCTTAAAAGCCAGAAATGATGCAGACAAATTATTCTTACATAAAATAGATAATGCTTGACAAAATTTGAGAAGAGTACCTGGAGGCGAAACATGACTCTGAGTCTCTTTGGAAAGAAATGTGTTATTTACAGTTGTGCACAAATTGCCAACTTCTCCATCAATTATAATGTTCTGATCCAAAATTTTGTCCAAACTGGAATCAGAATGGCCCTCAACTGAAGTACAACAAAAACTTTAATCACCAGGCTTACATTTGTAAAATATCAAAATAAACAAATTTAGCAGAAACTCTGAATTGATACTTGCAACATTAAATGCAAATTATGCAATACACAAAAAATTAATTTACGAACTTCCTAATAAACAATTCATCATGCAACTTACTTGGAGGCTTTGCACTAGGCTTTCCAAAAGTGGAATCAAGCACATGTTTCACTTCTCCCCTCCAGGCAGCATCACATCCCCTTGTGGCCGCAGTGGCAAAACGAAGTTCCTGCATATTAATTACAGGTTCATGCTTTTAACAAGATTAAGGTATCAGGTTTTTTCTTGTAAAAAAATCTTAGTGCCCCAACTTTTAAAATGAAAATTAAAAGAACAAATTCCATTAGTAGTTGCTATCCTTACCCGTGCCTTTAGCTCCTCATCAGTTTCCTTGACAAAGGGATGCTCAAGAAGTGCAGGCCAAGTCAATCGGTTTTGAGGCTCCTGTTTTTCCAGAAAAGAAGAAATAGTACTAAACAATTACAAAAGATGATAAACATTTGAGAAAAAGATCCTCAATGCAATACACAAAATGTAGCTGAAACAGAAAAATAACCTTGTTAAGCAAGCCTTTTAAGAAATTTCTAAAATTGGGGCTCATGTTGTCTGGATATTTGACTGGATCCTGCATAGAAGTCATGAATAAGTTCCACGCTTTCACATGTTTTCCACAAAACTAAAAGTATCCAAGATAAGGAAAATGAATTACATTGACAATGTGACGAATGAGAGCATACACAGAGTTTGTGTAAAATGGTGGTTGACCAACAAAGAGCTCATACCTGTTATTATGTTGTGCACAAACTTTCAGCAAGGACATGTAATGCAAGATATTAAAAGAATCGGCAGGATTATATTGCAGAAAAAGGTATAGGGCATGCCATACATTTATCTAGCAGAATGTGCAAACAAAAATTTAGTTGCAATGAATTTTATTCAATAAAATGCAAAAAATATTCAACTCAAGTCAGTATATAATGAAGAAGTAATTATAAAATAGTCTATAATAAATCTATCGACTGGTATCATGACAGAGGAAAAGCACAAATGACTAAAACAAAAATTTTAATGCACAAGGTAAGTTCTTGTAACCACAATAGCAATAATAATTCTCAAAGATCACACATTCATAAGTGATCATCTTAATACATACAAGATGACTCCAAGGGACCACAAATCTGCAGTGTGATTGTATGGTTGTTCTCGAACTAATTCAGGAGCCATGTATAGAGGTGTACCTGACCAAATACCAGGAAACACAAAATCAAAATATTTTGGGTATGTCTACATTAAAGACAATAAATGTCAAGAAACAATAAAATTGATGTAAGCTCGAATTTCATATCATCTCTTGCAGCATAAAGTTGGCATAATTTCATTCTTGTTTTACTCATACATCATTTATCTATTCATGCTGTAGGTCCACAGATCCACATAAATAAGCATGTTTTCAAAAAAGAAACTTAAACCTTTAATGGAACGTAATACAACAGTGTTTGTAGACATTGCTCTTGCAAATCCAAAATCACAAAGCTGCAAGACAAATCAAAACAAATGAGACAAGCAGAGCAAATATCATAAGCATGCAAAAGGTTTTTCAAAGAAATGAAAACTCAAAATCAATATAATGCAGTTACAGTTAATTTCCTAAAATATTTCATTCTACTCATACACAATAAAATTATCCAGAACAGAATATAATATTTGAAACCTCCGTCAATATTCATGCATTGTGGGCCTCATACCAGATAAAGGAGGAGAGAGGTATACATCCAGCCAAGTCAAAACTTTGAAGAAGAAGAAGAAGAAGAATGAGAAGAAGAAGAAGAAGTTACTATATAAGCTGCGACAATAAAAAGAAAGAAAACCTTAACAACAGATCCTGCTCCAATAAGAATATTTTGTGGCTTCATATCCCGGTGGATGATACGATTTGAATGCAAATAATTCAGCGCTCTGACCTGACAAAACAATTCATTTGATTTAAATTATCTAATTCAATATATATATATATATATATATATATATATACATTCTTTTGAAAAAAGAAATGCTAAACAAATACGGAACAAAAATGAAAAAGCATAAACAAGTTGATAACAAGAACATAAACAAATCCCAAAGTGTCATAAGCAAAGTTACCAGTTGTTTAGCTATAGCTTGAACTTGATCTTCGGGAAGGGATTTGTCATCTTCAAGAATCTCAAAAAGCTCACCCTAGAAAACAAAAGGAAGCAATATAAAGTACTATTATTAACAATATTACCCGCAAATATAGTGTTGATAAAATTTATGTGGATGATTCGGCATACTGTCCATTACCTGAGCAAACTCAGTAACAACACAGAACTCTTGAGGGCTTTCAAAGGCGTCCAACATTTCAATTATATTTTCATGCTTCAACTTCCTCAGAATCTAAGAAATCCATCAGCAACATAAAGGATTATTTTAAGGCAAGAATAACGCGTCAAAATGACTGCCCCTTGCAAAATGTACTTCATAAATCTTCGTGAGATAGGTGTGCAAATATTTTTGTTTTCTCTGAATTTTAGAGAGAAGCCAGATGCAAGGTGCAAAGCATGTGCTTCCATGGTGTAACAGGGAAATTTTGACACATAGCGCTAATGAAAGACATATCACAAGCGTGGTTATAGTTGTTCACCTCAATTTCCTGCCTCAGATTATGAATATCCTTGTCACTTTTTCCATGCTTAAGAATAAACTTGAGAGCAACAGTCTGTAACCAATATAAACACAGGTCAAAATCACAATAGAACAAATAAATACGAGAAATGTAAAAAATGGAAAGCCTACAGCACCTGGCCTGTGTATTTGCGTCTTCCTTTGTACACCTTCCCAAAGGAACCTTCGCCCACCAGCTCAATGACATGATAATTCTCTATTCCCATTTTATAATTTTGCTAAAACAGAGATCAAAAAAATATAGAGCAAGCTTCAATATTACACACGAAACAAAATATACCCAAAGCCTCTATAGCGGATTCACCCCTGTTAAAACAGAGTTACACCATATAGAGGAGATAATTATAAAGGAGAAAAAAATTTCTAGTAACACATGAGTTTGCATGTGTGATTAACGTAAATGGTTAGCTGAATGTGTAATGGCGTCGCTGAATGACTTATATTATGTCCTCGAATTTGTTTATTTTTAAAATATAATGTCCTTGAATTGGTCTGCAAAATTTTGTATAAATCCCAGATTCCAGAGGTAGGCGAGAGGAAGGGGCACCACCTAGAGACATGGAGTCTGTTTTTGGAACTAAACTTGCTATGAGAGTATCTGCCCAAGGAGTCAGAATTTCACCTACTGCCAGCAGACGTGCTACTTACCAGAGATTTTTACTCATCTAAAAAAAAAATACAAAGCTCAGAATCAATCTCAATGCGACCATGACAATGCTATCCGTACACATTCATCACAATATAATGATTTAAAGAAAAAAAGACAGCATTTTTTTCCCACAAAAACACCTAACAATTCACACAGGAAAGAGCGTGCAACGTCGCAACTAAGCTAGGCCACAGCAGAAGAATGGGGTGTCGATGTCTTCGCCCAGGCTAAGCAAATACGGAACACCCGTAAACAATGCTCTCATTAATCAAACCCGGAATCAACCAGATAATTTCGATCAAGAAACTGAACAATTTAAATTGGCCTGATGCAAATTAATACATCATACGCCCATTGAAATCGCCAACCCCGACGAAGATCATGTCTGACACAAGATCATGAAATCGATAAGTTTTGTGCTCACCTCCGCTACCCAAGATAAAAACCTAAAATCAAGAACATAAAAACGAGAGGAGGAGATCGTTCACCGTCCGCCGATTTCGGAGATCGTTCCCAGTCCGCCGCCGACGTGGCCGCCGGAGCCGACGTGGCCGCCGGAGCCGCCGGAGCCGCCTGAGATGGTGAGCGAGGTCGGTCGCTGGCGAGGTTGGGGGCGGAGCAGCTAAAAAGAGATTCGGGGTTTCCAACTTTTCCCGCCCATTTTTTCCGTTTCGCCCTTTCGATTTTCGAAATCAGTGGTGGGGATTTACGATTATGCCCTCATTTGCATTCTTTTGTTTTTTTAAATACGTTTTTTTAATAAAAGAATTTTGCTGTAAAGTGTGGAATAATGCCATATTCAAGATCGGAAATTTCACATTTAGTATTAGGTTCGCACTTAATAGCTTAATTAAACAAAATAAATTAAAAAAAAATTCCACTAATATTAACTTTGCAACCAGTGACGAGTTTTCACTCATTTTCAAACTTTTAACTCTGATAAGAGGTGCGAATTATGAATTGTTATTTATCATGAGTCTAAAACTAAAAAAAGACTTTTAAATATGAGTTGTCATTTATTTTTTATATTTATAATTTTACCTTCCCATTAACTGAAGCTTATCATTACTCTACACTAAAAGGCTTTTAATTAGGAGTTGATATTTATTTTTTATATTTATAATTTTGCCCTCCTATTAATTAATTATTAATTATATGCAATAATTTCTTAACCATTTTTTATTTGTAAACAAAAACTATATGTTTGTTATTCTCGTGGATGATCCGACAATGTTAAATAGATCAATATTTAGTCAAAAACCAATTAATGATATGATATAATTATTTTACTCACTCTGTTCACAATTAAAAAAACAAAAAATAATGCCAAACCCAATGCCTACAACCCTACCTAAAGATATCTATGGCCATTATAAATAAAAATACAACCGAGTGTGGCAAAGGTCACGAGAGACCAAACCCATAGGAGGGCCAGAATCCTATTTTTCATTCCTTATTTGGTTGTAGCTTCATCAGAGATCTTTATTAGCACTGTACCCATACTCCCCATAAATCTTAACTAGTTTAACTTCGCATAAAAATAAATATTTTTACAATGTCGAGATCCAATATTATTTTTTAGTTAATATATGAATTACTCATGCTTCATAGAGAATACTTAATTGCTGATCCTCTTGGCTTCTCTGGTCCATAGTTGTAAATATTTTTATCCAAATTCAATGCCAGTGGTCTATAAAAATATTGAAACAGCTTACAGTGAGTTCTAGATACTAATTTTAACTAAATTAATATTTTTAAGTAATATAAATAATGTATTTATCAATTTTAAATTTTAAAAGAAAAATAAAAAATTAAAATTTTATAATAATTATTTTATTTAATTTAAAAAATAATATAAATATTTTCAAGTTCGTTTAGAATCGAGTCAACGTCACCTCCTCTACGGTATGTCAAATCAAATCAAGGGCACAAGGATCCCGTGGCCCTGTACCACAGCACCATCGGTATTTATATTTTTTAATGAATCATGTTATTTCAGTTTGGCCACTTTCCCAACCCAAACCAATTCCCTATTTGATACTTAATTGCAAAAGGAGATTACAAGTTTACGATCAGCCATGATATAAGCCTGATTAAATAAAGAAGCTATAACAATTAACACTATCTTTTTTATTTGTTTTGATGGCTATTGAACTGGTGTTTTCTGGGCTTAATTTAGTCATATAAGCGGGTTTGGAAATAAAATGTGTTTTATTTACGAAATGCTGATTTTCTCTAGCTGACAAAATTTGAAGGTAACATAAAACCAATCAAACATGACTCCATTAAAACTTGACAACCCTTGCAAGATCACTCAAATTATTCATGGGTGGAAAAAGTGTCTCATGTCACCAAAATTGCTGGTGATAATTTTTCCACCATTTTTTCATGAAAAAAAATGTGGGCAAAAAAATTAGTTAGTAAAAAGTCACTAATTAGAATCAACACAAAAACAGGTTAGCATTTTGTCAACAAAAATTCGGTGACTAACTATTTTATGCCTAATTGCCATCAAAATTTCAGTGTCAAACATATAATTCACTAACATTTAGCTGCAAAAAAATTAGTAATGTGTTTTTTAAAACTTGTCATTGATTACCGAAATTTTGGTGTAAAAAATATTTTGCCTCCTTTTTTACACTAATTCCATGTAAAAAATAAAATAATAAAATTTAGCCGTAGAAAATTTTGGTGCCGCATATTTCAAAATTTGTAGTTAAAATTTTAGTTTCAGAATGATTTTGTAACCGTTTTGCCACTGTTGTACTTTAAAATTAAAAAAATTAAGAGCGCTAATTTTGGCGCTATTAAATAGTGCATGTGATGCGGCCTGGCCTCAGGTTGATGCGTACCAACATGCTGCCCCGCTAATGTCATGACCGATAGTCGGATGCTGCGGCCGATCGGCCGCTCCCCACCCCGCGCCACCGCGGTCGATAGCCAACCCCACCTGCACGGCAAACCCAAGCCATCACGACCGATCACACTTCACCTTACCTTGCGTAGCCGACCGCTGGCCTCGCTTGTGGGACCGACGCCACCCCCACAAGCATGCCCGTCACCGCACCCACCCGTGCAGCCGTCGCCGCCCCCACCCACTCGGCCAATGCCACCCTACCCGCTCGACCAGCCCCGCCCCGCCCTCGCGACCGACGCCACCCCACCCACACGCCCGACCGCGGCCCCAGTTGCGACATATGCTGACCACTTGCGGCGGACAGCCATAGCTGACGTGCGCGTGGCACACTGACGCGCGCTAGCCCACGTGGCCACTTTTTTTATTTGTTTTAAAAATTATCTTAAATTTACCGATTTGCCACCAAAATTTAAGTTACAAAATTTAACCTGCACCACTATTTACTATCCGTTACTATATTATCATTGAAATTTGGTCATAAATCGGTGATAAATTACTACCAAAATTTGTCACAGAAATATTTTAATGATAAATTGTTACCGTTTTGACACCAAATTAAATTAGCTTTTGGGGCTTCTATCATCAAAATTTTTGGTAATTTAATAATAAAAAGACATTTTTCCACTAATATCATGACACTTTGTTCAATTAGTTATTTGTTGTTAACTTACAATAATCTTCACAAATGTTTATCTAAAAATTGGCATTTAATCATTTAAACTTTATTTTAAAATTTACTTTAAACTTTGAGCCAATCCGAACTCAATCTCTAGTCTCACTATCCTTTTGACTAAGAGTCTATTTGGTTTGTGAGAAAAATAAAGAAAATATAAAAAATATATATTTTCTAGTATTTTAATTACTTGGTTTAAAAGAAAATGTGATAAAAGAAATTTGTTTTCCATCTTATCTTGATGAAAAATTTCTCCGCAAACCATTTTATTATAAAATATGTAAAGAAACGATGGAAAGTGAGGATGGTATTTTACATTTTTTTTATCAAACACATGCAAGAAATAATAGGAAAATTTTTCTTTCTTTTCACTTTGTTTTTTATTTCTCTGAAAACCTATCAAACAAAACAGACCCTAATTGCTAACCTATGTTCTCAGGCAAGCACGCCGGCCGATGGGCAAGAAGTAAAAGATGAAACTCTTATTCCATATTGCTAAGATTAATCTACTTTCACGTCAAAAATTCGGAATCTACCGGAAAGTTTGCCGACATCGCCGGGCACGCAAACCATGGCACATCATAAATGTACATTGGCGAAGCAGCTGTCCAACAACATGCATGCATATTTCCTTTCTCCCCACGGTACGCACGTCATTGCTACTTCCCACCGAAAACCCGTTTGCACAAAACAAACTAGAGGCCGTCCTTTTCATGCCTCTTGTAGCAAGGTTAACAGGCAACCTCCCCATAGCAAACTTACCACTGCAACAGAAGATGAGGTTGCTGCTCCAGGTTGGGCTGGCACTCATCCTCCCAAGCGCCGGCATTGCCTTCGTCTTCGCCCTCTATCTTTGGGTCCTCTGGCATCCTGTCCATAGGCAGCAGCTGCCGCATCTGACCAAAGTGCCTCCCAATGCAGGGATGACTACGTTGGAGATTCAGTGCATACCGGTTATGGCTATGGAGGGAACACAAGAGGGGAGTGAGTGTGCAGTATGCCTTGAAAAGATGGGAGCTGGGGAGCCTGCTCGAGTTCTACCCCCGTGCAGTCATGCCTTTCATGTTCCATGTGCAGATGCTTGGCTTGCCCGCAATGCCGTCTGCCCGCTGTGCCGGGCTAAGCTTATTGTAGGTAACGAGCAAAGGGAACCACAGCAGAACTGCTAGGTCCGTCCTTCCTGTGTTTACCAATTTTTTCGGTATTGGTTTTTACAATTAGATGTCCATGCTGTTAAGAGTTTTTAATCTTTGATCATCAAGAAATGGAGCAAATATTGTGACAATACAAATTTCATTCAGAAAGACCTGAAAGATTAACAGTTTATGGCAAATAATTGAACTATATAACTAATATAACATACAGATTGAAGTTTATAGCTTATTTGACACACCGTTTCCATCCAATTTGCGTTTATTTTAGTAAGGATCCAACCTTTCTTCTGATGGATCTGACTAATGACGTGAGCTCAAGCTTGCACTTCTTCAATTCAGAAAGTTCTGCTTTCTCTTGAACAACCTCAGGACGAAATTTCATCTCTTTTCCTTCACGAAACAATCCATGGCCTTTTCGTTGCTTATGCAACATTTGGCAAGCATATTTCGCGCTCCTACAATGACCCAACAAAACATCTTTTCAGCATTATTGAAAATTATGCTTTAACTTCTAAATCTAACACAGAAACCGTAGCCATTCAAGTTGCTTTTTTTAGAAGAAGAATACCTGAATTAACAAAAACAGACATGGCTTCGCATAAAAGCATGGCAAAAAGCTGAACAGAACAATTCATCCTATCAATTGTTTTTGATTGACACGTTCTTAAATTTGAAAGCACTGACTACAAACAAATGAAGAACAAATCGACCATATCAGAAAAGAAAGATCAAACCTTTTAAATTGTGGATCTGTTGGCTCCACAGCAAACCAAGGGGACGTGAACATTGCAGTGAATCGTGGATCATCATAATCCAAAGTAGGAAGCTTTTCCTTTGCTGACATTACCTTTTCCTTCCTTCCTTTCTTCCCCTTTTTCTTCTTGGGTTTGATACTGTAGCCCCCTCTACAAGTAGCAACTCCAATTCCTCTCTGGTTGTTCCCTGTTCCCCATCTGTTTTAATGACTTCTGCATAACTTTTTAACTCTCTTTTAATTATTTTTTGACAGATTTTTGTTATTGACTACAACAGTTATATGTTGCTCGGTATCTGAAGGTTCATCAAGAAAGAATCTTCATCGGATTGATCAGGCGCAGCATAATCTGATTCAGCACTTTCATCCTCAGACGAAAATTTTGAGCCCTTCTTCCTGCCCTTCTTTTTTCTTGTCTTTTACAAAGATAAGCTTCCCATACTGTCTCGGCATTCTTATCCTTTTTCTCAATCATCTTCTTGCTTATAACCTCCAAACCTGTATTAAAAGTAACCTCCATATCTTTATCTTTGCTATCATCTGAATAAGAAGCATTTCCAGAATCCAGGAGGGCCCTGTACAAGTCTCATTTAGTAGGCTTTTCCCAGATGCTACAATGTCTTTGTGTTCACTCTCCTCTTCTTCATCACACTCTCCCTCATCTGAAGCCAGAAATTCCTTGAACTCTAGTTCATCTAACTGCAGAAGCAATTTCATAGCACAACCTGTTAATCTCAAAATAAATATTCATACAGCTGTATAAAGTTACTTTTCTCAAAGCATCATCCGAAAAACATCATTCAAAAAAGCAAAGTTTTATTCTCATTTATCACAAAAAGCTTATCTAAGTTGGAAAATAAAGCATCAGAAAGTAGCATATTAGTAAGCAAACCATCATTTTGAGTTAAAATTCTCCACTCACAAAATTATTTTGTTAATTATAAATCACACTCAGTCGTTTAGAAAATGAAGAATAAGACAGCCACCAGCAACATGCGAGAAGCAGCAGCCTATGCACACAACAACCAAGTCTCTAGAGAACTAGTGTCATAATAAAGAAAATGAGGTGGTAAAAAAATATATCCCCAATTCCAACCTGTTTAGCATTGAACTTCCTCTGCATGATCTTCTTACGCTCTGGCTGATCTTCATCCCAGGAAAAATGAATCTGACTTTGCTGTAGAGAAGAGGTATGAAAATCTAGAGCCTGATAGTTTGCAGGCACCTGAAGAGAAAAACAAATGGTAAGAAGCAGAGAAGTTGCAGACAAGATGATACGAGGCTGATGATGGCTCTATGTGACTCTTTTAACTAGTTCAACATGCACATTCTATGGGTTTTCAGGAACACAAAAAGACCAAATAGACGTGTTCTGCTTTAAGAAACATGCACAAGCCTAGCCTAGACATCGAAATACCTCTGTTGCCTTATCACGAAGGGGATTTTTGAACTCCAAATCATCAGGAACAAATCGCAAATCCAACACATTTGATGTTCTTTCAAACTCAGTACCATCACAAGGTTTATAGATGTAGTCTGCTGTGGCAACTGAATCAAACTCTGCAACTGCAAAATAATACCTGTAATGTCAAGAGCATCACATCATTACTGAATAATCTTGACAGAATAAACAAATAGTCACCTCCACAAGAAAACTAATGAACGCTAATACCGTATTACAAAAATCCATACATTAGATGCTAAAAAATTGACAACTGGATTGTGTATCTGTTTTTCATTATCATTGAGAAAAAGATAACGATAGTGGTGCACCTTCACATGACTCCAATCCATGCTAACAATGGCCAACCTGCGAGTTTCTTTCTCAATCAAAGGCACATCTTCCTGATACCACACCGCAAACAAACAACACAATCTTAAACATATCATCAATTAAAACATAACGTCATCCCAAATTAGTAATAGCAGTTCCAACCTCGTACATGTGACATTAACATCAACTCGGTAGCAGCTAAGATTTAGCAAACAAATATAGCCTCACAAAAACTCAAAATGCTAAAGTTATCTGCCTAAAATAAGTTGAAATCTCAAAAAATTACTACTTTTCTTACATTTCTGCACATTGAAAGACAAATATCTATCGTATATAATACCTTCTCTGAAGAGATGTCGTCTTCCGAATAATCGACATCAGAATCTTCCTCATCACTAGACGAGGATACCTCCGAAGGCGATTCTTCATCACTCCCCAAATCCTTCATCTTCTCCGAATCACTCGGCTCCGACTCCATAGACAACGAACCCACCCCCTCATCACTCCCACCCTCCTCGCGCCCATAGTAACGAAGAAGCGTGTGCTCCTTCGCAGCGCCCCGCCTGGGCCGGCCCCGCTTGTCCACGGGCGCGGCGGAGGCGGAGGCGGGGTCGGTGAACATTCGCTGGAAGCGGGCGTCGCTCGGCACTTTTGCCAGCTGCCTCGTCTGCGGCCGGAACCGGGAGTCAGAGTGCGCCGCCGAGAATCTCGGATCGGTAACCATCTCCGCCGCCGTCGCCGGCCTTCTCCTCCGTCCTCCCCCCGCTCCCCTTGTTGTTGTTCTTCTTCTCCTCCTCCTTCTTCACCATGGCATTACTCTCCAAGTCGCTCAATGCCGTCATCCAATTATCGTCCATTGTCAATGGCAAAGAAGGAAGACATACGGCTGAAATTACATTGTGAGCGGAGGGAGTGCAAGGCGCATAATTCTTTTGTACCATCGAAGGTCGGTGACCGCCGGTGGGAGTAGTCCTCACAACCATGGATTGCCTTGTCCCAATTGGTTAATGTTTAATTGGTTTGGTTGATGTTGTAATTGCAGCTTAATTGGTAAGGGCGGCATTGCTTTTTGACCCGGCAACAGAGGATGAAGGGATACAGGCAATAGGCTTGGGAAGGTCAACTGGAAGGGGAAAGAAGGAGAGGGAGAGAGGCTGTGCATGATTTTGCATGGCTAATACATTTTATCGGGCCATTTCCTAAACATAGCTTTAACCTCTTCTTAAAATTAATTATTATTTGTAAAAAATATATGTGAGAATTTTTGACAAAGTTTTTGTAGAATAAATAATAGCATAAATGGAAAGTAAAGTTTTTGTAGAATAAATAATAGCATAAATGGAAAGTAATCGATTAAACATTATAATAAAATAGATTTTTGTAAATAAAGATTGATTGAGTAATACGTTTTACGATCATGTGGAGTGCCTAAATATAGTTTTACATTTCATGATAAAATTGAGTGAACCATCTCGTGAGTATTTAGCGTTCGGCTCAGCTCTGACTTGACTCGAAACTCAATATTTAAATACTAGAGGTTGGACTCAATTCGAACTCAAATCTTATGAGTCACGTTTGAACAATTCAGTGTTTGACTCGACTCGACTCGACTTAGTTATAACTCGAACATCAATTCAAAATCAACTCGTAGCTTAACTTGATAATATAATATAATAATATATATAATATTACTTGTCAAACTACATTTAAAATCGTAGCTAAATGTTATTATTGACTACATACTAGATTCATTACCTATAATTATTAATCATCTACTTTCACCACTAACTATATTCTTACAAATAGAGCAACAACATAATAAAGAAAAACATTTAAGAAAATTCAAAAAACATTGAAAGTCATCCAAGGCATGAAGTATAGCTAAATATATACCTTCAAAACTGGCTTTGACTTCAAATAGAAGTTATCCATTTTAGCGGCAATAGTACAAATTGCATTACCAACTACATACTAAAGTTTTAAATATATAGTAAAAGGAAAGAGATAAATCCATGTCAATTTATGAACATAATATTTACTCAATTCCAAATGTGACAAGGGGGATATAATTTTGCATTAAATATACTTCTTCGGATTCTTCTCAGCCTCCAATTTCTAATCGTTTCTTTCCTACACGGCTTCCAAAAGGTGCTTCCATGACTTATCGGTTTATCTAGTTAATAGTTATTTATAAAAAAACATCACATAATTTTATGGAAAAGAAAAAAAATGTTAATAGAGGATGCACACTTATATTAAAAATTTCTTCTATGTTTGCCGATAACATGATATGAAAAGTACTTATACGAACAAAAAGGAAATCACTAAATCAAACCCAAAAAAATAAATACCCAACAAATATACACAAAATAGAAATCAAAACACAAAAAATTGTGTTTTTTAAAAAAAAGATCAAGAAATTTAAATTGGCTTAATTCAATTTAATTGTATAGCATTTTATTAGATTTTATTATATTTTATTATATTTTATTTAGTATTTTAGGATTTATTTTATTATTATTGACTTGAGCGAGTCAAATTTTATTTATAAAACTACCCTTGCATGCATTTTATCCCCAAACGGAAGCGCCTCTTCCACTTCCTCTCCCGGCCGCCCTCTAATTATAGCCGTCGCCAAGCCGCCATCACCGCTATGGCCGACGGGGACCTTCCTCTCTGAGCACAGTTCCCAACCCATCGCCGTCCTCCTTTGCCCGGACTGCGGCCCAACTTCCCCAACGTTCCCAAAGTGCAACTCTTCCTCTCCCAGCCACCTTCTTTTCTAGTCACCGTCACGCCGCCGCTGCCACTGTGACCGATCGGAGCCTTCATCTCTGACCACCTTCCTCGACCTAGCACCATCCTCCTCCTCCCGGACCGCAGTCTGACTTCCCCAACGTTTCCCGAAGTGCAACTCTTCCTCTCTCGGTCGCTCTCTTCTTCTTGTCGTCGTCGCCGTCGCCGCCCCCATTGTAGCCGACCGAAGCCTTCCTTTCCGACCACCGTCCCCGACCCATCACTATCCTCCTCCCCTTAGACCATGGCCTGACTTCCCTGGCATTTCCTAAAGTGCAACTCTTCCTTTCCCGGCCGCCCTCTTCTTCTAGTCGCCGCCACTGTAACCGACCGGAGCCTTCCTCTCCAACCACCGTCCCCAATCCATCGTCGTCCTCCTCCTCCCGGATCGTGGCCTAACTTCCTTGGCATTTCCATAAGTGCAACTCTTCCTCTCTGACCACCGTCCTCGTCCCATCGCTGCTCTGATTTTCTCATCTCCATTGCCTGTGACTGCGTTGCCACTAGCTGGTGCCCTCCCTTCCAGCCTTCCCTCGTCGTCGCCGCCATCTGGAGCAGTCGACCCACACCCTTGGCGAAGCTCTTCACGGGTCCTCCTTCTCACACCGAGCCGTCGCTAGGTATACCTAATTAAAAATTGAATACATGGTTTGTGATTGATTAACATGATGTGATTAAAAATTGTGTTGTGATTATTATTATGATGGAATAGTATATCCATGTATTTATTGATTATTATGATCATGATGAATATGATGATAACTGTCGATAAATAAGTTATGATAAAATGTAATATAAATGAGTGGGAGTGTCTAATATGCGCTAGTAATTATTTGATTAACTTGTTTGCATGTTTTGAATGTGGATCAGTGCTAGCAAATCGCTTTCGATAATTAATTGATTAATTAATGATTGAAACTAGATTTTTTGAAATTAAGAGCATATATTTTTAGCTCAATCTGTTTAGTTTGATTACTTGCAAATGAACATTTAGTATTTTAGATCCATTTTCTTTATTGCAATTTCTTTGATTTTTGTAATTACTAATTCAATTGGTAATGATTGATGCATCTATTTTTGAGTGTTAATTTAATATTTTTTTACTATTTGTTAAAAAAAATTTTGATAAAAATATTTTTCTATTGTTAATAGTAGGAAGTTGGTTCTGTGAAGCATTTGAACATATCAGCTAGCAAATGCATTGACAATTGAATATGAAATACATGGTGGTCATCATACCTCATATGACCTATAAAAAATAAATAATTTTTTATTATTATGCAGATTATTAATGGTTACGCCCATAGAAAATGTGTCACAAGTGCCCCAAGTAGATCAAAAGAATAATGAATCAACTCTAGAAGAAGAAAATCAACACGAAAATAGAAAAAAAGAGAAAAAGAACATCCAAAGCGTGGAAGGAATTTTTGAGTGTGACTATTGACAAAAAGGAGTAGAATCAATGTAAGTATTGTGAGAAGAAGTAATTGAAGTCTAAGAGTGGTTATACTACACAATTGAATCGAAATTTGATAACATGCCTAAAGAAGAAGAAAACAAAAGGTCAATAAGAACTTCGGTTGTTCTAGAATTACCTACTCAAGACGAGGATTTAGAATTTGCAAGTATGACTACTTATAGTATGATAAGGAAAGGGTGAGAAAAATTTTGTTCATCTTGATCATAGTGGATTAAAGACCTTTCAAATGAGTAAAGAGTAAGTTATTCAACATGTTGTGTAAGGCTCTGTGAGATCCTCAACTTAGTCCACATCTAATACTTACTGGGAGGAGATCCTGTTTATAAGTGGGAATGACTATAGATCTTTAACTTCCGGGGACCCATTTTAAGATGACTTAGCCCATTACGTTGCACTTTGGGCTGGGTCGTTACAAATGGTATCGAGCCGACCTGTCCGTGTTAGATGGTGGGCGATTGAACGTTGCTAGGCTGCCGGCACGCCGAAAGGTCGTGGGTCACAAGGGCCAAAAATGGCATTTCAGGACGAAATTCCCTAGAAGTGAGATCCCTCAACTAGTATCTAATACTACTGGAGAAGATCCTGTTATAAGTGGGAATGGACTATAGATCTTTAACTTCCGGGGTACCCATTAAAGAAATGACTTAGCCCATTACGTTGCACTTGGGCTGGGTCGTTACAACATCTAAAGATCTCTCGACACACTATAATGAATGATTGCATTAAATTATATCACGAAGAAAAAAGTTTTGAGGAATATGTTGAAAGAAGTAGAGAGTATTTATTTTACATGTGATACTTGAAGATCTAGGCAAACCAAGTCATATTTGAATTTCACATTGCATTATGTGGTGCAGATTGGAAGCTACACAAGAAGATTCTTAATTTTATTCATTTCCCTCTTCCTCATACTGGTTATGCAGTGACGAATTTGGTAAGTGAGTTATTGATGGATTAGGGGCTTGAAGATAAAATTTTCACCTTAAAATTAAACAATGCATCT
Source organism: Piper betle (assembly GCA_033002965.1). Lineage (NCBI taxonomy): Eukaryota > Viridiplantae > Streptophyta > Magnoliopsida > Piperales > Piperaceae > Piper > Piper betle. Next base: position 107,794 of record JAURVB010002924.1, on the reverse strand, counting down.
GTCAATGATAGCATGGTAACACTTTTTAAAGATCGTTTTTTTCTAATGCGAAGTTTAACATTAGATGCAATGTTTTCCATGTTAAGTGTTCAACTCATATTCTTAATTTAATTATTTAAGTTGGATTGGTGCACGTGAAAGTAGTTATTGAAAATGTTCGTGAGTCAATTAAATATATCAAGGGATCTACATCTAGAATGAAAGATTTTAACATTTCTTTAGCACATGTTGACATATCAAGCAAAAGAGATTTGAATTTGGATATGCAAATTCATTGGAATTCTTCTTACTTAATGTTGAGATTTGCAAAAGAGGTAAAATTTGCTTTTAATCATCTAAAAGGTATAGATAAAAATTTTAAATAGTGCCCATGTAACACCCCAACTGTATTCACATTTCACATCATATTATCATGTATAGCATTTGATCACATCATATCACCATGTCTTAGTTTTTAATCAAATAATTCTCAATATAATAACATCATAAACAAAATATTAACCATTCTATTGGCTGACATGTGTGTGGCATATCCAACTCGTGATTATCACCTACATATAGTATAAAAACACGTCAGTAACAAACGTTACTAGTCTAAAATATAACAATAACAAACTGGCTATGAGAGCAAACTCTCATATAAAAGAAAAACATTCGTATACTTCTCGTGAACTTTCTAAAGAACACCTACTAAGGAGCCACTGGGCTGCAGACTCGGTAGCATCCCGAACTGTCTGCTTTGCTGATGCCTCTTTTGGCATTTTCTCATTTCATTTTTCTCTGGTCCATCGGGACTACATGTATATCTTAAGCCCTCTCCTTTCCTCCATAATTCTCCTGGCCTTGAGCACAAAGGCCAAGTACTCTCAAGCAGTCCCCTTTAATACCCTTTAAACCACAAGTCTGGATATGCGTTGTACTTAACAGTACCCGTAAACCTTCACGTTCTCCGGGTGTGAGGAACTCAAACGCGGAGTTGTCAAGATCCCTCAGGAATAGAACAGTCCGCTCACAAATCTAGAGTCCGCTTTGACTGTTACGACATCCGCTTATGGTATGTGCAGTCGATTTTTCCATCTCTCGTCTTACTGAAGACTTGATAAAATTATATATATAGGCATGGGAAGATATTCATATAATAAGCCCGAAGGCAACTTGTGGTGGATCTTGTTTTTGAAATCATCCTCGAGGAATCTCATCCTCGAGGGTTTATTAATTCGGAAAACTATTCGGCTAAATTGCCTGAGTTAAGTGGGATTCGATAAAATGCCACTTAACCCATCCTATAGGCATTAAAACAACCATATAATAGATTAGAGCATAAAAACAAAGACGAGTCCTAAACGGACCTGGTAGAAGCTCTAAGCGTGTCATCGCGCCTAGGCGACGAGCTCCTACTCCGTATCTACACATCAAATCTAGAAGCTAACGCCTGCTAACTGAATGATGCATAAATTCGTCTTGAACATTATACACCACACAATCATTATCCATCACAATCAACAATCATCAATGTGAAAATAATTCTAACTCATCCTATTCATGCCAATTTTATTGTGTTTTTCTAAGTTACGTCATCCTCGATTAGCATGCTCAGATTCAATTTACCTCATTAGATCACTTACCATTCTTTCCTAATTAATCAAATTATGTTACTTATCACTTCATTCATAGTTAGACATTAATCATGACAATTAATCAATCCTAGCATATTGTGCTAACAATCATCAATTTTAAATCATTAATTCAGAGGTAATTATACCTCTCGTCGTCGACAATCGGCAATGGCTAGGGTTTTGTCGCGCGTCTCGGAGCTCAAATTCGGCACTCGTCGGCGTCCGAAGTTTGATCACGTTCGACTGGATGAGCTCTGTGGAAGATCCAGCGAATCTGGTTTTCAGGCAGGTTCCAGTGGTTTTCCAGCAGCTTTCGAGCAGTTTTTCGGTGGCAATCACCGGCAGCATCTACTGGCAGAATAGCAGGGGTATTGGGTATCGTTGGGACCAGCTCGGTGAGCCCGACACATCTACGACGTCGACGTGGTCGGCGAAGGTGACGGCTAGCCGAAAAATGGCTAAAACAGAGGTGGCGGTGGTGGGTGACAGATTCGGCTAGCCTGGGTGGCGATGGGCTTCGCTCCGGTCGGGGAAGGTCGTGGGTTGGTCGAAGGCGTCGAGGCGACCACTGGATCGCGACGGTGACGGTTGCCGGTGGCGAAATTGGCGACGTGAGCGCAATGCGGGCGCGGCGATCCGGTGTCATGGAGGCTGGACGACGATCGGGGCGCTCGGGGCGGCATGACAATGCCGCGGCGGGGCTTGGCGGCGACGATCGACGGCAGGGCGGCACCGGCGTTGGTGGCAGACACAGTGGGCGGTGAGGGTTTGGAACGGGGAAGGTGTCGGGGAGGAAGAAATAGCTAGGTGGCAATATCGTAAATAAAATTTGACTCGAGTCCAACTCGAGTCAAAATAATAACTAGTTCATAATAATTCCCAAAAATATACAGAAAATAGGGAAAAATCTCATAAAATAAAACAACCACCTCAACATCATAATGACATACTTTATAACTAACAACCCACCCAAACTGGCCCATAATGCGTCCTAACTCGGTAAACAGTCTAAAACTAATTCTACGATCTACTATATATAAAAATAAAATAAATCGTAAACTGGCATACTCTCATATATTTTGATAACTCATTCTTTTCTGCTATATTCATGATGTCATCATCATATACTTGGGTACATATGACTCTCATGGCTCATACACACGACCAGCGTCGGCTCAGTACACGTATTCTGAAACTAACTCAGACTCGAACCGTTGGCTGAACTGATCGGTTCATGAGTATAAAACTCTGACTCGGATTGCTGGTCTTACAGCCCTCTCCTATGGATTGGAATAAGTATGATGAGATTGAAGACTTACTTGAAGTATTTTATCTAGCAACTAATGTTTTCTCCAAGAGTAAGTATCCAATAACAAATCTATTCTTTGTTGTAGTTCAAAAAGTGAAAGAGAAGTTAGATTACCTTTATGTTCATGGGCAAGAATATATTTATCAAATGATTGATAGCATGAAAGATAAATATGACAAGTATTGGGTAGAAAATAGTTTAGTTCTAGCCATTGCATGTGTGCTAGATCCAAGATATAAATTGGGAAGGATTAAATTTGTTTTCCACAAAATTTATTATTCTGAGTCAATTTTTTAAGCTGAAATGAAAAGGGTTGAGGATGTTTTAAAAGGGGTATACAAATTCTATGACAACAAATTAAGGAATAGCTTGCATCATGATTACTTTCATGAAAATGAAAGTGATGATAAAATGCTCACCGATGAGGAAGAGTTTAAAAGATTTGTGGATTCTCGTGAGCAGCTCCATGTGAATAAATCAAACATAGATGCATATCTTGAAGAACAAAGAATTAAAGTTAATCATAGAGCATATTTTGATGTTTTGGATTATTGGAAAACTGCTTAATTGAAATATATAACCTTAGGGGTCATGGGAAAGGATATTTTAGCAATTCTACCTGCTTTAGTAGCATTAGAATCTTCTTTTAGTATAGGTGGGAGAGTTATAAGTGACTATCATAGTAGCTTGAAACCGAATACAATTGAAGCTTTAATTTGTACTCAAGATTGGCTATGCCCACGGTATTGTGAAGAGAATGAAGATGAGGATGATGAAGAGAATTCAGGTAATCATTTACATTGTATATTTTACTCCTAATTGCTTGCTATTTAATAGTGAATATTGCATTTTCTTATTTATCTTGTCATGATTGTGTTTTTAGATTATTTTTGTATTTTGATGTTATAATACTATTTATATAGTAAGTTGAAGTACGATTATATTCTAATTGTATATTCAATTTTTCAGATCTAAAAGTGAAATAGAGTTCTTTAATATCTACTTCTATTGGTTTGTTTTGCATCACATATTCAAACACAAGATATGTTTAAAATTTTAATATCTACTAGTTGTTACCTTGTTATGGCTTTGGTAGTTATTAGAATACACCCATGAACTTTATTCATTGAAAATGATACTAGAATACATTATTCATTTTACAAAATTTATTTATTTTTATTTAATCTAACATCTCACAATGGACGATATCTATTAATTTTTTTCTAGGATGAAGGTTGGAGAAAAGCTATCTAGATATGGATGAAAACTATAAAATATAGACTTTTGATAGTTTTTTCAATTTTGGGTTTACAATTCCAAACATTTTATGTTTTTGGAAACGTATACTGTTGAATGGTGTCTTAGGTATTTTGTAAAAAAATTAAAACATGATTGAAACTTGAGAAACCTTTTATTATTAAGATAGTTTATATAAATATATTGATATATTATTTTTGTTAATTTTAATTTTTATAACTGTATGTTTCCTAAACGAGCTACTTTTGACCTTGCGATCGAGTTGGTTTCGAGCTCTTAAACGAGCTAGTTTCAAGTTCCTAAACGAGTTGGTTTCAAGTTCCCAAATGAGTTAGTTTTAAGCTCTGAAACGAGCTGGTTTCAAGCACTTCAAAATTAAACAATTTAAGTATATTCGAGCTCAAGTCGAATTCGAACAATATAAAAAATATTTAAACCGATTTCGAGTATATATGTTCAAAATTCGTTCGATCTCGAATCGAGTTCGAACAAACTTTGAACTATTCGTGTTAAGTTTGAGCGTAAACTGAGGTCGGGAGGCTTGCTCGTTTTTCATGCGATGTGCGGTAGTTGAACCAAAAATTAGAAAGATGTAGAATAACTTTTGATGTATTCATACTTAGGCTTCTGACTTCAGAAGTTGCAAGTAATTGGGCTCCTCAAAAGGTGCCGGCCACTCTCATTTATTCCATCACCGACCTGATAATTAGACCACCTTAGACTCGGTCCTTAATTGCTGCAACTCTACTTGTCATAATTTTGTTAGAAAAACACCAACATAATTATATCTTCCCATAACTAATTACCCACTTTTTTTAATAATATTGCAGGATTTAAATTAGAAGATATGCATTTTGGACCTACTTGGTTAGACCTCTTCCACCATTACCCATAATAACAAATTAATATGAGCTCAAATACATTAATTAAGTGTTGGAATCCAATACTGTAATATATCAAAAGCGATCTAAGAAGCTCTTCGGTCTCACGCCTAGGGGTGGGCGTGGACGTCCGAATTTATCCGTTCGTCCGATGTCCGAAGCATGTCCAACCGAATTTGACCGATTGAATTCGACCGAATTAAAACAAACCAAATATGGATATTTTTTGTCAAACTGAACGACCGACCGAGTGTCCGATATTTTATATCAATAATATAATGTCTTCAACATTTATAAGACTAATATTATAGTTTATAAAAATTTTAAAATATAAATATACAGTAAAATTAATTAAGTTTATACACAAAATTGATATTTAATATCTTAAATATCTAAAAATGACATACATATAAAAAGGATAAAAGTCACTCTTATATTTAGAAATTTAGAACTATACATTCACATTAATAATCATATCAAACCACTTACAATTTAGCTAACATGCTCTCAATTTTCAGTTCTTCAAACTTCTTTTCACAATAACGACAAATAGGAAATATTCCATTTTTCTAATATTATCTATCAAAATAGGCGCATACACCAGATACTATTTTTCTTTTTTTGATAATGTACTGTCCATAGATTCTCCTTCTTTAGCAATCGAATTTTTGCTATCTTTTTCACATCCACTTTGTTCATTTACATTTAATAATAAACTTGTATGATCCATCTTCGAAAAAATATATCACATTATAAACATAATGTAAAAACCGCAATCTGAGTCAGGGTTTTATGCTTATGAACCGATCGGTTCAGACGTCGGTTCGAGTCGAGTATGTTTTAAAATATGTGTACTGAGCCGATGCCGGTCGCGTGTACGAGCCATGAGGGTCATGTGTACCCAAATATATGATGATAATGTCATGAACACAAAAGAAAAAAATAAGTTATTAGAATATATAAAAGTATGCCAGTTATTTTTTTATTTTTATATATAGTGGATCGTAAAATTAATTTTAGGTCGTTTACCGCGTTAGGACGCGTTACAGGGAATTTGGGTGGGTTATTAGTTATAAAGCATGTCGTTATGATGTTGTAGTGTTTGTTTTATTTTATGAAATTTTTTTCTATTTTATGGATTTTTTTAGGATTTATTTCGAGTTAGTTATTATTATTGACTCGGGACGGAGTCGAGTCGAGTCGAGTCAAGTCTTATTTACGATATTGCCATCGCTCAAACCCCCAACCCTTTTTCTCTTCCCCGTCCAAACCCTTGCCGCGCCGCCCCCTTTTCGTCGCCGCCGCCGCCGCCAACGTCGCCCTGCCGCCGATCGTCGCCACCAGGCCCCGCCGCGGCGTTGCCGTGATGCCCTGAGCGCCCCGGCCGTCGCCCGGCCTCCACGACGCCGCGCCTAGCGACGTGCTCGCGTCGTCGATTCCGCCGCTGGCGACCGTCGTCGCGGCCGTCCAGTCACCGCTTTGACATTGCCGACCCTCCCACGGCCTTCCCCGACAAGAGCGGAGCCCGATAGACAATTTGACGTCTGAAGTCGATCAGACAAGTTTTGTCCGATGAAATTTCGGATAAACGCGGACAATAATTCGTCCGATGTCTGTCTGACCGATGCCCACCCCTACTCACGCCATGCCAACCTACATCCTTATCTGCAACTAAATCATCCCCTCAAATAATCAAAGCATTAATTTCTTTGTTAGACACCGAGTTAAACATTTTATTTAATCATTAGAAGGATCCGCTTAATGCGCAAGTGTGCAAGAGGTCGTAATAACCGTTGATTGACGTGGGGGCGGGCTAGCGGTAGATTTGCATGAACTCGCACGTGCCAATTGCATGGTTTACTTGACGTGGGGTGCCGTAACGGCTCCCCCACTGATCCCCAAGGCAAGCAACCAAGTTGCTTCCTATACACCCCAGCCGTTGGATTGTGGACACGTATATTTTATTTTATACAATGGGCTTTCTCGTATTAGTGAGGTGGAATTAAAGCTGGCATTTTTTCTATAATTGAAACATCATGAAATTGGTGTTCATGTAGAGATTTTTTCCAAAAAAATAAAAAAATTCACCATCTTCATCCTTTTCAATATGTTTTTGGCTATGATGTAAATATTTTAATTTGTCAAACGTTGATGCGAGGTTGCTTGGAAAAAAATGTATTATTTGATAAGTGAATCGAGTGTGAATGTTATATTTTAATCTGTTTACTTGTATTATTACATTAATTTATTGCTTTAACATGTACATACGATGATGAGTATTTTTTTCTTGTATTACTTTTAACTGTTTGTTTTATAGTAAAGTAGAAAATTATACAATTAGTCACATTTGATGGAGCTTATCTAAGTAATTTCTCTCCTTAGCGACAAAAATTTGTTGGTTAGTCAGCAAGGAAATGAGCTGCATTGCAGTAAATATAAGACAAAGACAAATGCATGAAAGACGAGGAGAGGCATCACATATGAAATCTCAGGTTAAATTATCTTTTATACATAATTATATCAAGAGTTGAAATATTTAATTATTAATTAAATTTTAATATGAATTATACAAATGGTGAATAACAATAAATATAAATTAAACTAGTTCAAACTCACATCGATCTGTGTACTTATTACTTCGACTTGAACTCGAATCAAACCAGTCGAGTTTGAACGGAGTAAAATTCGACTAAATTCATTGGATGAGTAGCCCCATATATGTGTAGGCAAACAAACATTTTAACTAAATAAATCAAAAGTATATTCAGATGTTACCGATTATAATCATGGAAAATGTTAACTAGTTTACAAGTTGTTCCAAGCTAGATTTTGGAAAATTCCCCGGAAATTTACAAATGGGCCTAAGACAAGCCCATGGGCCCACCCCCGCGTTCCTCGGAATCGGAATTAGGTCTCGATTTACCCTAATTAATCTAATATCCCCATTTCGCCCCGTCCAAACCTTTTCCGACGCTCTCCTTCCTCGGTCTCCAACCCCAACCCCATCCCCATCCCCAATCCGATTCCTGCAATTTTCCCTCCCACGAATTGCCATTGATCCTCTCCACCTCCCAGTTCCTCACCTCCCACGTTTTCCCCCTTTTTTTCCCCGATTCTTTTGACCACCGGAAGCCCTAGTTTCGATCCGGATTCGAGGACCTCGAGCTGCGGTGAAATCTTGAGGTTTTGGTGCGTGTTCTGTTTGTTTTTTGGGTGATTTTTGTTGTTGCTGTGCTGTTGGTGTTGTTTGGGGCTTGGTTTGTGTTGGGAGGTTCGAAAGTCGGCATCTTTGGGGGTGGTGGCGGTGATGACGACGACGACGGAAGGCGCTGGGTCGGCGGTCGAGGGAGGGGCGCGCGGCGCGGGGAAGCGGCGCCCAATGCGGCGGCGGCGGGGGAGGCGGCGCTCGCGGAGCGCGCGGCGGAGTCGGCGTCGCCGGAGGTGAAGAGGCCGGTGTGGAATAAGATGGCGGGCGGGGATGCGGTAGCGGCGGCTGATGCGGGGCCGGTCATGGGAGCGGCGTCGTGGCCGGCGCTGTCTAAGGCGGCGGCGTCGAGGGGGACGGCGAGGGTCTCCGGTGATACTCCGCCGGTGGCGAAGCCGTTTGCCGATGGATCTGTTCAGGCATTTCCGGTTCGACATATTGCAATTCAATATTAATTTATTTCTGTTTTTAGGGAATGGTCATCATTGCCGTAGTTAATTGATGGTTTTGGACTGTGTTTGTTCATTTGCTAAGTAAGTTGTTTTAAATAGATCCTGGGTGATTTGAGCTAGAGTGAAGCATTTATTTTGTAGTGAATCTGATTGTGAGAAGATGCTCGCGGTGTTTTTTAGGACTCTGAAGTTTTTTGTTTTGCTGGTACTTCTTTCTTTTATATCATCCATGAATTTGGTCGTCCGTTTAAGAATTCTGTCTTTGATTCAATTGCCGTCCTTGGAAGAAACACATGTATGTTGAAATTAACAAATAAACGTGCTTTACCCCCATAATACAGACAATTATAATTATGGAAAATGGCACATACGAATCAAATTTGATATATTTTTGTTGTGTTTTACTTGTGTCTGCTACTCTAGATAGTTTTTAGTTCATGGTGGTGCTATAAAAATTCATCTTATTTTTGTGTGTGCTTTTTGTAGGGTCCGGTTATTGCACCCACACCCACTGCTAAAGCAGTTGCAAATAATAATAATGCAACCTCCAGCTCTGCTTATAGCAGTAACAACCACCCTCCCCGACAAAAATCCTTCAGGGGTGAGGACCGTAATGCTGCCAATGGGGGCCCTTCGCCTGTTCAATCAGATGGTCATATGCTAGAGTCTAGTCCAAGGGATACCTTGAATAGGGCTAGCAACTGGGAGTCTGGATCAAGGGGGTGCTATGCCCCATTCACATCCCACCAATGATCAACAGCGGAACTCATATAGGAGGGGCCATGGTGGTCGTCCACAGGGTGAGTTTCATGATGGTCATCGTAGCCGCAGGGATCAGGATCGAAACAACTATGAGTGGAGTGGTCCTCGAAATTTTAATGGAAGAGATGCTCACATGCAACAAGCAAGACCTGTCTCAAGGGGTTTTGCGAGAGCACCACCTAATCCAATACCATTTATTCCACCTCCATTGCCGTTCGTGAATCATATGGGCTATCCTCTCGGTGAGTGTTTTTGCACTGCTTGGTGGAACAGTTACCATTTTTTTTTACATTTAATGACAATAGTTTTTTTTTTCAGATATGCCGCCCCCAGTTTACTACGTTTCTCCTCCTCCACATCCAGATGCTTACAGAGGATTTTCCCTCCTCCCTCCTCCACCGCCTGCAATATTTTCTCCAGGTTATGATCCGGGTTTGCGTGCTAGTTTGTTGATGCAGATAGATTATTATTTTAGGTAAGAAAAGCATATGTGGTGTCATGCACTGTACAAGCAGATTTTCTTTTGTCTACTATCTCCAAAATCGCTAATTTGAGTTATTTTCAGTGATGGCAACCTGTGCAAAGATCGATACCTTCGTGAGAATATGGACGAGCAAGGATGGGTGCCGGTTTCTTTGATTGCAGGTTTTACAAGAGTGAGATTAACTTCCTTTTTCAGTTTTGAACTGTATCATTAATCTATTTAATTTCTTGACTACTAGACTGTATTCTCTTTGTTTTTTGTTCTTGGCTTTAGGATTTACCATTTTATTGTGTTAGCTCTATTAGGTGGTGGCGTATATGATGCAGTACATCCTTAAGATTCTAATTCAATTACTAAAGTATATGTTGGGTAGAGAAAGAAGGAAAATACGGAGCCCAGCCCACATACTTGATTTGGAATCTTACTATTATTTCTGCTTTCCTTCTTATGAAGTTATCTAGTTTTGATTCTTCTTATTAAGTATGCTTAAATTAGGAATTTTGTGGTAATTAGAACTTTGCTAAAGGCTTCTATGGAGTTTGTATATAATAAAAAGCTTCTCCTTACTCTATTCAGGTCTTATTGAAGAATTGTTGAAGCTTTCAAAGCCTTTTTACCTTTTGACTCTTCTTTTCTCTCAATCCTTTGTGTTTCATACATAGTTTACTAATTCTCTAAGTAATCTAGACAAATATCATAACTATTGTTTGAAAAATATTCTTCGGGCAACTCATTGTGAGCCAAAGTCCCATTGGTATACCTACTAAATATTGGGATAATTAGCTGCTTGTGTAAGTTATGTTCAATTGTGGAAAATATATATCACAACCTTCATTTAATTGTACCAGCATAGATTCTCCTTTCTTCTTTTCTCCTCTTCGTATCACAACCTTTTATTAGGCTCTTGCATTGTACTTGTAACTAACCCCCTCCTCCTCCCACCTCGAGTTTGCATTGTCTGTGGTGGTTTCCACCCCGCGCAGAGCTAATACCAGCCTTTAGATGAACATAACTAATTTATTTTAGGGTTCTAATGGTTGCTAATCAATTAATAACCGTTTTAGGTTTCTAAAAATACTGACAATATGAATACCATTAGATGCAAAAAATAATGGACAAGATCTTGTGTGCATACTGTGCACAGAGAACAGACCACCATAGGCCCCATAAGTCCCTCCCCCCCCTTTGTGGAAGATGTGTATGGTGTATGTAGCCAATTTATGCTATAAGTCCAAGAATGTTTGTTTCAAAACTAAAAACCGATCTGATCAAAGTAAATGCCAAAATAGTGTACTGTATGATGATTCCTTCGTGGGCAACATTGTTGTCCATTGGTGGACTGATTGTGTTCTTTACTAGCTAAGTTTAGCATGATTTTGCCCTCAATAAAATGAAATAAATTATTGAAGTGTCAGTTTCAGCTGTTGTTTATTGTGTAATTACCAAGTTTAAGATGTTTTAATTATGTGATTTTCCCCTTTTGTTAGAATTTTTGTTTGTGAGTCTCTGCTAATCTCGACTTTTTCATGTAGATAAAAAATTTGACTGAGGACGTTCAGGTTATATTGGAAGCAATGCAAGCGTCCAGAATTGTGGAAGTGCAGGTACTGTTTTTAAATTCTTACATCCTGCAGTCCCATATTTAATTTATTCTCCCATATTTAATTTATTCTAAGGTTTTTTGGACCTCTTTGGTGGAGAAGGATGACAATGTAATCATTTACTAATTTTGTTCTTTCTTTTTTATTTTGAATAAATAGATAGTCTTTGGATTGTGGTCTTTTAATTGTTAAAATTTTTTAATCATTGTAGCCATATATGTTCAAGTTTTTGTGTGGCGTGTATCATGATAGACATACACTATCCTTTGATAATTTTTTTTATTAAAATTGAGTTCTGTTATTGAGTTTAAATGCGACCGTACTCTACTGATTGGGAGGGGGGTCAATTGCAATTATATTTTTTCTGTTGGCATTATGTTTAAATCGTAAACATCATTACTTTATGTAGTTTACTTAGAAGAACATTTGGCTTGTCTGTATCTTTGGTATCAATGTTTTATTTTGCAGTGTGTTTTTGTCCTATGTAAATGCTTATGCATGCCCTAACTCTACTAGTAAGGTTTTTCCCCGAGCAGGGTGACAAATTGAGGCGACGCAATGAATGGATGAAGTGGTTGTGGCCCCGCACACCTACAGTTCCATTAGACCATGAGTCATTGGCAAATCGCATTGGTAATGTTGCTTTGGATGAAGGTGCATCAAACCAATTGAATTCCACGAGTGAAGGACTACAAGGCAGATCAATGTCTGGGGGAAGTGGTTTCAGTCGAGAGGGAGCAAACCAAGCCCCTGCTGAAGCAAGTCACGTGCTGCAAGCAAGTTCCAGTGCTGTTCAAGGCAAATGAAGGTAAAAAAGCAACAGTGAAAGTTGAGCCTTTAGTGAGAAAAGCGGTAATTATCTGGAATTGCAAGAACAAGGATTAGTGCCAATCTCATCTCGGGATCTCTTCTTTCTTATAAAATATGTGAAAATCCATAAAAATCAACAAAAAAAAAGAAAAGAAAAAAATAAAAAATGAAAATTTTAAAAGGGAAACCTTCTTGTGCAATCTTCAGGTAAATTATATGTTATGCTGTCATATATCTTGGCGGTTGCTTTTGTGGTGTAGAGGATTGAGAGGGCAAATTTTGTGGTATATTCGAGAGCCATCCCCTAGTCTATCTAGTTTTATTTGTTGCACCTTCATCTTTTTTTTGGGGGGTGGGGTGGTGGTGGTGGTGGTGGTGGGGAGAGTCTTCGGTTGTTGCTACTTACTGCGGGTTTCCAATTGATTTTTTATTCATTCTGTTACATAGTTTCATAAAATATTTAAACTTTTATTATATCTTTACTCGTGGTGGTGCTCTTTGAAATTTATTGCGTGAGGTTGAGCTCCAACTTTCCTCACCTCCAACACTCTTCTCAAATCATCAAACAACTTGTAAATTGTATGTGAATCAGCTTCTAAATCTTCGACGCTACTATTAACCCTCATTTCCTCCCAATTCATTGCAAATTCAGCTGAAAAAGAAAAAAACTGCAACAAGCTTTGGACGTTTTTCTTCAATGATAGCAACCTAGAAAGTTAAACCTTAGAGCATCTCGAAGATGTTTGCTTCGAGTTAATGCCAAAGCACTTGGATTTGCTGACACCAATGTGGTAGACCTGCTCAATGAAATTGAGAAATGGGTGCAGCTTTGCTCCCTCAATTTAATGGAAGAATACGGAAGACCAAACAACTTGAAGGTATTGTTGTTGCATGATCCAAAGTGCACGGGGAAGTCTCAAATTGGGGCCATCATCGCAAGGTTGTCCCAGTTGTGGGTTATATATATTTACATGCTTGCTCTAGCCTTGGAAAAGGGAAGGTGGAGATGGAGGTTGAGCCTTTTATTTCGAGATCTTTATCATATTTTGTAATAAGAAAAGTATAAGTCTTAAGCGGACCACATGATGTCTCGACCCCTCCCCTAAATGTAGTTACATTATGCACCGCAACGTCAAGTTTACAATTGCTATTGAATTTATAAATGATAATATGTGTACATAAGCCCCTAATGTCAATAAAATTGTGTAGAGAAGCAAAGTGTGAAGTGTAAGTTATTAAATATTTTAATTATTAGTAAAATAAATTCCTTTTACGTTTAATATTATAAAACCACTTGGCACGTACAATGTTGATATTTTTAAATAAAAAAATAGTTCAAAATGAATAATATTTTTTTGAGAGATTTTATTTTATTTTTTTGATAGATTTCAATTTTTTTACAGTAGGAAAAATTATGAATTTTTGTTACTTAATTTGGGGGGTATGGGTACTATAATATACGCGAGTACTGAATGGGGCATGCGGTGGTGGACGGAGAGGAGAAGGGGTGTCAAAAGCCATAATTGGTATTGTATAATAACACTCACTTGTTGTGGGCGTAGATACTCAAATACTATCATTCGACACTTAATCCACATAATCCCAACGGGGTATCACAAAAGTCCTACCATCCATCAATCCTCTCCACGAGAAAAGAATGAACATACGAAGAAGGCTGGTCACATCCAAGCATAAAGATTGGGCGACAATCAGAAGATGAGTTCAGAAGGGGCGTGCAAGGAAGAATGTTAGCTTAGGCTTTGTAGCGCGTCATGAACCGTATGCCAATAAAGCAAATGAAGAAATGACATGTACCCATCTTTAGCAACAGTTAGCAGAAGCAACAGCAGGCCACAACTTGGACTATCTACCTGCAGACAAGTGGTTGAAGGAAGAGACTGATGGGGGAGGACTGAGGAGCAGTGGGCAGAGCTCAAGGGAGGAGGAGGAGAACCAGAGATGACAACTGTTATCTAAAGACAAGACCGAAGCTCCGGGCAAGATTCTCAAATCATTGTACTAGGTTAGTCAGATGGTTGCAATATTTTTAATCCCATGAAATGAGACAATGGACTGTTGCTGACACTATATTGTCCGGCGTCTTATGTAGGAATTTTATGAAGAATAAACCAACGTGTATGTGGAGACACCACTGTACAATACAAATCAACTCCAACCTCATCATATCCCTCTTGAGCCCCACCATTAAAGAGATGTATCACTCTTTTGATACGAATCATGGGCAGTGAAAAGCAGTGAGAGAGAGACGGGGAAGAGATATAGATAAGTATAATATATTCTCTATAACTTTATGCTCTGGTATCTCAATATGACGATGCTTAAGTGGCGGCAGCTTGATCTCACAGTCACAGGCCAGCTCCTTTGTCAGTACCTTCCTTTGAAGGTCCATCATATTAAGGAGAGGGGAAGGGGAAGACCATCCTTCCCCGTTGGCTTTTGTTGGAGCTGTAAGTGTCTATAAGCACATAATGTTGTGTACGGTGGTGTGTACATTGTACAGTATAAGAGCACCTACGCAATAAGACAGAGCAGGCTTGCTGGCCTCCCTTCACTTCTTCCCATTCAATAGTCTCCATATAAGTAGCAAGTCCGCCTAGATACACCATGGTTTTTGGTTACCATCTTTTGTCATTCTTCTTTTCCTGCTACTTGCACTCCTTGGTGTGACAAAAGTATGTGGTCACCATCTGGTGATGACAACATTGCTAACAACAGGCTCGCATCTTCATCTTCCTCGTCCTCTTCGAGGCTGTCCACACCTAGGAGGACCATGGAAGATGTGTGGAAGGAAATCAACCTGAACAGCCTCCAAGACCGGCCCAGAAGCATGGAAGAGGGGCAGAGCCCAAGGGGAGTTACAGGAGGGTGATGCTGCAAGAGTTCCTTGCCAGGCCATTTAGAGGCCAACAACAGCAGCAGCAGCAGGAAAGAGACAGTGAGATCGCTGCTCACCATCCAGAATTGAACATGAGCATTTTGGCAGCTGCTTCTAACCCCCAACCTGCTACTACCGTTCTAAACTTGAACTCTAGCCCTGAGCAGTTTCACTACCTGGATTCCATTGGGCAGCTTGGTCCCAATCCTTTGAGGTTGCAGCCCCATAACAGCTATGGTGGTGATGCCACCCCTCCTCCTTTCATGGCTGCTTCCTCCCCCAACGACCCCTTTGAGGCAATTGTGTCTTCTTTCGACAAGAAAAGAGCGCCAGAAAACAAGGACAATTCTGGTGACAGGAGGCACAAGCGCATGATCAAGAACAGGGAGTCCGCTGCCAGATCCAGAGCAAGAAAACAGGTTTTCTCACTAGATTCTTGCCAAACATTTAATCACTTCTCATTTGAGTAATGGGTAGTGAAGTTGTTGTTGAAGAATGTGTTTGTCGTATCCGAACAGGCTTATACAAATGAGTTGGAACTGGAAGTGGCACACTTGATTGAGGAGAATGCCCAGCTTAGGAAGAAACAACAACAGGCAAGGAACAAGTAACTTAGCAGGTTTGTTTTATGAGTAAATAACTCTATTTGTAAAATTAATGGCATGCATCACTTTCTATTGTTCCAGTTAGTCATGGCAGCCGCTTCAGCAACTGCACCTACCAAGCTAAGCCTCTGCAGAACTTCCACAGCTCCATTTTAGCTTTCCTTTATTTATGCAAACACGTGTGCCCAGTAGTGGAAAATGGAAAGGGGTAGCGAAGAAGGAAAGAGAGGATGCTAATAACTAGTTCAGGTCCGGCTCTTGACTCTTTTTTAAGCAAAGAGAGAATGTTTAATTGCCGAGTGTTTTGTGTATGCACAGAACAACTTTTTGTTTTTTTACAACTTTTAGCAAGATTAAGATGTTGGTTACTGCAAGATTTGTCTCCAAGGAGAGACATACATATGGTAAAAGGGGATGCAGCGTTTGGCTTTTAAAACTATTTGGGTTTAGATGGAACAATGGGGCACATTTGTTGTGTCATCATCTCTAACTTCACTGCTTGCCGGTGCAATCTTATCGGTAGCTGTTCTCTCTTTTGTTTGTTTCCATGCGAAAACCGAGTTGTCAACACGATCGTTTTATCATACAGGTCATGCTAGTACTAAAGGCCAAAGATGGATGTGTCAATTTTATGAAGTGATAACTTGAAATTCAATTGAATCCCTTGTTAAGTCTATCAATCATCATGTTCTAAGTTCTAACTTAGCTCACAGCCCAGAAAAAACTGTGGGTGGTCTGATATTTGTTTACGATGTTTTCTGCAAACTATGTATTCTGCTGTTACCGTGGGGAGAGAGGATGGTGGGTCCTTCTTTTCTTATTTCTGTGTTAAGGGGGTGTACATGCTACATAACGCATAGTACATACCATTGACGGTCCCAAATGTTCGGGCCAAGACTTCGTCAGAGATTGAGACTTTTCCTTTGGCTTGCTTGGCCGCAGACCTTCCCGTCAAAAATGAATTACTGTTGCAGAAGGGGTGACAAGTAAGCGTTTGAGGGAAATTTTATGGTAGAAATTACTTGTAATATACAAAAAGAAAAAACGAATCAATCAGAAGTGCGACCAAAATTTTTTAACTTGATTGTTGGTTTGATATGAATTTTGTTTTTTTGTTTTTACGAGTGATGAGAGAATAATAACCATCTATAAACAAAATTTGCTCGTGTGTTTGGGCTAAATACTTAACAAGAAGCTTATAATTTCTCATTAATGTGTTTATCAACGGCATCATGTTACTCCACCTGTGATCTGTTTCATTGGAAGAAAGTGTCAACAATCTAATACAAGTCACCCAGTTACAAATTTTGACCTTCAAATCAATCATATATAATTTGTAGAATCTTGTACAAGTTCTCTGTTTGTTTATCCAATAGACGTCCCGGCTACAATCAAACTTCACCATGAATGGATTATGAGAACAGAAGAATGGGTTACACTCTGGAAAGAGTACTCTGAAATAAATTCAATAAACTATAAAACATGGAATATTTATTTCAAAAACAATCTGCACAAAAGCTAATAACAATTACAGCAGAATGCTCAGGAACCAATCAGCACTGAATGAGAGATGGCAAAATGAAATTTCTCAGGGTACTTCATTTACCTGGAGTCTAGACAACAAGAGTGGAATTCAACCTAGTCGGAGGAGAGTGTGTTAGAGCTTTGGAAATGACCCAATGAATCTGTAGAATGAGAGCAAATGGGGTGAATTTCGGAGCATCACTTTGGTATCCAACATGATTGAAAAATACTAAGCAATACGTTCTAAACTAAAGAATTCATCAATCTAATGCTCAGACGTGCACCAGTCATGGTATCCTGTATTTTCATTGGGACAGGCATTCATTTACAAGATGTAGCACCCCATGAAGACCCAAATAATGCGCATACAACCATCTTAAGTATGCATTAATCGTTCCAAAATCTCCTTCCTAAACGATTCTGCCAGCTAACCGGCTTAGGATAAGCCATAATATTAAGTGGAGTAACAGCAAAAAAGCATTTTCAAATTAAATGAGGAAAACTTACCAAGTTATTTTTGGGAGAAGCAATGTAGAACCCTTGTACTATAATAACCGCAATATTAGAAGCTACCAGAATAAATATAGATAAGGAATGTCTTCCCATCCACTCGAGCACAAACATGAAGTGCCCCAAGTTTGATACGTCAACCTACTTAGAAAATATAGGAAACAAGAAATCAGTTGACTGCTACATATTCAAAATTCTCTATTTAGAGTTGCTGGTTAATCATAAATTTTAGTGCAAATGAATATAATACTTCTCGCTGACACTTTTAAAAAGAAATTCTGCAGTTGGAATATATATGCCATAATTTTGGCTCATCGTCTCACCAATACATATAAAGCAGAAAATGTGAACCCTGCTACAGCACACGTCACCATAAGGTAACTAGTTGTGTAAAGAGATTTGTTGAGAGGAATTCCTGATAGAAGAAGGTTGCCAGAATTAGCCTATAAATTCTGTGCAACACTTAAACCTGGAAAAAACTAAATTCACCTGTAAAGCTTAAAATCAATCCAAGAGAAAGCAATACAGCTGAAAGGAGTAACCATTCCTGTAGACGATCTTTGCGGCTCTGATACATGTAAATGAAATAATTAGTTGTATGTACCTTCAAGTTTTAATGAGTACAGACAATAGACATAAAAAAGCTAACAGAAAGGATTAGAAAACCAACTTAGACACTAGTAAATTGTTAAGCAAAAAATCCAGAAGTCCCCAATCAAAAATGTTAATAGTAAATTGCCAATGGTCCCTCATAAGTGGATTACTATGACAGTTTACCCCCTTTGACTCACTTAAAAATCATAAACAATGCCACTATCAATTTTCAGTGGCCAAACATGTGATCATCTTCCTGTTACAATATATGGCCCATTGGAGGTGATGTAAGAAATTTCCACTTTCCTGCCATAGAGATTAACATAGAAAACGATCACATAATGATAATCAATGCATTCAAGTTACAAATGTCGCCATCCAATGACTTTGTACACATAAAGAAACAAGCTGAATAACAAAAATTAAGAATTCTACAAAAGAGAACATGAAGTTGAAAGGATCGCTATTACCTCAAATTTTACTAAACCATGTCCAAATTGCAGTCCAATGATGCAGGCCGCAACTGCAGTTAAGGAGCTGAGAGCAAGGGTATCAATATGGCTGAATCAGTTTGAGAATACATATATATATATATATATATATATATATATATATAATAAATAATAATAATGGTTTTGTCCCATAATAAATGACGTCCACGTGGATATGCATAAAATTGGCATAAACACCAGTCCAAATATATCACATGGGATCCTAGAAAGCAGAAAGCGTAACTTAAGAAGAAGATACGAATAATTTAAGAGAGAATGATCTAGGATGAAATGGGAAAAAACGCACTGCGAATGGCAAGATACAATCATAAAAACGTTTATTTCCATTAACCAAAACAATCAACCATGCTCCTCTTGCAAAGAAGCTGAGCCCTTTTTACAAAGGTAGGCTGCAAATAATGGTACTAATAAAAGAGGAAAATTCCAACATTTCAAAACTTAAGAAAATCAGTATATATTATCACCAAAATATTATTTAACTTCAACTATGTCTTTCTAATATTTCTGCCTGCATAATATCCTATGTGCGAAAGATGAAGAAGGAGGAGGAGGAGGAAGAGGAGGAGGGACCAATTGAGTGTAAAAAAAATTATTTATTGAACCACGAACATATGAGTAACAATATATGGAGATTAAACAATCACAAAATTACCAAGAAAAATTGCTGGTCAAACAAAAAATATTGTATTGACTGATGGTTTTCACACTTCACCAAACATACCAAAATCAAAGTGTTGAGTTTTCATTTTGGATTGTTTTCCTGATGCAATCAATCAAAGAAGGGAAACATGATGAAATTTTCACAATCTTCATCATCAAATAACTTTCCAAGTAATATGATATATAACATAAGATGATTGTTGATCGAAGAAAAAATATACAGTTAAAATCATATTCCAATGTCAAAAATATCAAAATCTAGTCTGGGAGAGAAGCACAATATAACAAAGAATAGTAGAGCACCTTGATATCCCTTCGGGTTCAAATGGAGCATAACACCATGATGGTGGAACTTCTCCAACACATTCCTGTAGCACACAAATCACATGTCAATGGTCTGAAGGCAAATGAAAAACAGTTTGTTTTCCCCATTACCTCCAGATTCCGGTAGACTGGCTTCCAATACAGATGGTTAGCTCCAAGAACATCCCGATCAAGCATTCCTGCAGAATTACATGCCGGTCCAAAATCACCTCTAACTCCACATTTCACCTGCATCAGGGATGTTACTGCTAAAATCTGAGATACGACACCGGCAAATTGTCAAAGAAGAAAGAGGTAAGCTCTTACCGTCAAAACAACATTGCTGCTGTTGAACAAGGGCAAAGAACTTGATTGAGGCAGCATAAATTGCCAGTCAGGGACATATAAGCCAAATAACAACATCATATGCACGATGCAGAGAGCACATGCGATAAACCTAAATATATAATAAAATAGCAAGACAGTGCAAGATCACACAAAGAATTACCAAATATTGATAAAATAAATAACAGAAGACGAGGAATCCCTCATGGGCAAGAAGAGCAATATTATAAAAAGCTCAAAATCAATAATTTTTTACCAATGAAAATGGTAGCTTTTGACATTTCTTCCCATCACACACCATACCATACCAAATGGAAGCCATACTTCACAAAGAGCTGCAATAAAATATCCAGTTGCGATCCTCTGCATGTAGCAAGAAATGAAACTGAAAATAAAACTCAGCTGTTCACCTTCTATGCACCATTGGTCTGCGACAGTGCATATACAAATATATGAAGAGACAATCATGCCTCTAGACAAACCTTTAATTTTGCAATGGCAATTGCCGTAGCAATAGGATTTGTTTTTTATTTTGATATGAATTAAATAGAATAATACCTAGATGCCAACACATAGTAGGCACAACCAATACCTGCAAAATCCCAAGCCAACGTATTCTTTCAAGATCAACCCCAAAAGTTAAAGAATCCACGCCATGAAAATAACCACCTGCAATGCAAACAGAAGTAGTTCACTTGCTTAAGCCAACACTATCATCTAACAAAGCCAAATAAAAAAAATAGTAGGTCATTCCATATCCACCTAATGGTAAAATGGCAAGGGGCAAGTGCACCATGTGATTGTCACACTATTGACTGTATATACTTATCCAGATAAAGAAACCCATTGTCTGAATACATATTATCCATGAGAATATAAAGGAATAAATGCACATCAACTTAATACCTTGAAGTAGAACCCCCAAAAGAAAAAGTTTTATTGTTCGCATTCCAGCTTTACATGTTGCTGTAACTTTACTGTCTACTCTCTGCACGAAGTAAAATTCAGCCGTCATAGTTGTAAAAAAGGAAATGATGAAAAGAAAAGATAACAACATAAATCCAGCAATCAATCAACTAGGAAGAAAATCTCTTGCATTGACGCTAATTTTGATGCTAGTTCTTATAGAAATGCTAATGCTAAGAATCAATCCACAGTCCACACTTTCCTAGATGAGAAAAGAAGAAAAAATGATGGTGATGACGTAAAAAGTAGTTACTAAGGGAGCGATTGAAGATATAAAGGATGATGCTTCTAGTAACTATAGTCATGGCTCATTCTAAACAACAAAAAACTTTTTGAAGATTTGACATCTCAAGGTAGAAAAGGTATACAAATAATTGGGGGAACACAGGTAATGATAACATTTGCAGACTCAAACTAATAATTTTCCAGAGTTGAACTTGTTGTACCTTATAAGCTAGAGCAAGAGATACACCAGCAATGAAAAGAAAGAAGGGCATCACGTAATCCGCCAAGCGCAGGCCATTCCAGGGTGAGTGGCCAATTGGAGGAAAGATAGTACCCAGGTAATCTACAAGAATCATAAGCTGCGAAGATGAAAAGTTGTCATTTCAATAATGCCCTTTACATGATTTGAATGGAACGTTTTGAAGCAGTCATAGCAAAAAGAAAATGAAAAATTACGACGTCTAGGAAACAGAAAAGACATACGGCATAAAACATGCTGTCATTGCGAATAAAAACACACAACCAATCGATCAGCTTCTCGAAACACAAATTGCAAATTTTAAGTAAAAACAAAAGACATCAAATTTAAACATTGTGGCTAGCAAGTAATCAGATTGACAACTAAATCCTACTAATGATCAACCAGTACTCATTCAAACAATATTAACACGTCGTCTCACAGAGAATAGAACAAACAGAACACATAAATCATTTCTATACGAAGGAACATCAATAATATGTAACAAAAGTAAACAAATAAAAAGCTCAAACAAGAAGCCATAAACCTCAGCATACTTCAGAATCAGCTTACAGAGCTAGCCCCAGATTCCACTTCTTCCAATTACAAATTACAAAATCTCTACAAGAGCAAAAAAATCTAAAATGTGGTCGTACAAAAAAACATCCAATCTAAAGACGAGCTAATAAGATATACAATTAAATCCCACCAATCAACTAAACAGTTATAATACCATAAAACATAATAATCACAACAAGCAGATAGCTCGACTTTTACATGAACAGGAATCAATAATACAGAACAATAGTAACCAAACAAACAGCTCAAACAAGAAACCATAGCATATCCTACAACACATCAACATACATCACACATCACGATTTTAGCTTAAAAATTCAAAAAACTAACTCCACATGTTGATGATGCCCGATCATAAAGCTTGCCAAGAAACAAATTCCACCAACAATTATCCAAACATTAAACGTCCAGATATCGAAAAATTCACGACCAAACTCACCAATATCGACAGTCCTCTGAACACGTCGAGCGACGCAAGACGACGGCCCTGCCGGCGTTCTCCCACACCTCCGCCCAACCTCTCGTACAAGCCCGCCTCCGACATGGCCCAAAAAATAAAAAAGCTCGCCTCTTCAACGCTCCCGACACCGTCCCTCCTCGCCGTCGACGGCAAAAGACTCCACTTTTGCCCAACCTCCGGTCGCCGCCGGCGAGACGAAGGTCCTCCAATGGCGGTTTGTGAGGATTTTACTAATCCGCGGAATGGGTAGACAGTGTTTGGAAATGAAGAAGTAGGTGCTGTTAGTGGAGGGGTTGACGGTTTTTTCCATTTGACGTAAATAGACATACTTGTTTACATTATTACAAGTAGGGTATTCAAATCTTAATTAATCCAAGTCCATTAGTAACTTAAAAGCTCAATTAAGCGAGTGTAAGGTTGCAAAATTGGGGTTATTTTTTTATTTAGCTAATGGTATTTTTTAAATGATAAAATTGATAATCCTACTCACTTTGAGGGAGTGATTAGATCTTAAAATTCATAATTTGTTTTAATTGTGTGTAGTATAAATAATTAGCTGAAATTATTAGGATTATCCACTTCATCATTAGGAAACATTATTACCCTTTTTTATTTTGGTATTTACCTTTACTTTTTTCTCCAAAGAATTTGGTGGGTGCAATTTTATGAACAAAATTTTAAGCTATCTGGTTTAGTGTAATTTGTAGTAAAAAAAGTATGAAAAAAATATTAATCAAAGTTAAGTTCACTTCAAAATTCACTCGGCTAAAGTCTTGGCAGGTTCAAATTAAAATCAACAAGTACATAATACAATTTAACCTAAGCAAAATACAACTCCACTTTACTCAATATTCAGAGTGACAAGCTTCATTTTTATATATACTTGGTATTTTTTTTCAAGAATATATATTTGTTATTCAAGAGAAGTTTGAGGGTATTGTAGGATTTTCATTAGGCGTTTATTTTATAGAATATTCTGTCACCAATCGGTGAACAAATTAAGAGATAACATACGACACATAGATGTCACATTCACGGGCCCACGTTTCTACTGGCTGTGTACATGATGTCAAGATCAGGTCAGAGGACAACAGAAAGAGTGTTCCTACGTGTTTTGGCCTACGCTTCCTTCCACGTAGGAGGACTCTTTGGTATAAATTATTAAAATTTGTAGCTATATGTAATTTCGATTCTAGCTATAACCCATGTGCTGTGTACATAATTTCTAAAACTAAAAGGACTAAACCGAAATCATCCACAAACTTATAGCGAACAATCATTATGCCATTTTCTTTTAATTTACGGATTTATCCGAAATACATGACTTCCTTGTTTATCTTGTGCGGGGTCTATTTGGTTGTCTTAAAATTATATGAAATAAATATAAACTCTAGAGATTGAAAATCTTTTTTTGTGCTTAGTTGTATAAAAATTTAGTCAAAAGAAAATTTTATTTCAATTAAAGAAAACTTATGTAAAAATTTTATAAAGTAGTCATTTTATAAAAAAATAAAAAAACTAAAAGGCAAGTACTTATCTAGTGTTCACAAAAGAATTAAAGACGAAAATTTACCAAATAATTGTACTTGCAATTGTAAAAATTACCAAATAATAATAATAATAATAATAATTTTTCTTAGACGAGATAGGTTGTATGATTATAGATTATTATTAGGATTTAGTAGATATTTTTGTTATGATGTGAGAGAATCTCTTTTTGTCCTCATCGATAATCTCTTTATTTTCTTCTTCCTCTATACTTCTTAATTTATTTTCTTCTTTGTTTGTTTCTTCATCATATTACATACTAGTTGTTTTTAATCTTGTTCTTTTTGAATTTTAATTATTACTTGAGATAGTTGTTTTTTTTAAAGATTTTATGTTTTCTTTTAACAGTTCTTTGGTTTGAGTATACAATTTTTATCTACGTAGTGTTATTAATTATTTCTCAGTGGGCGTGATTCGCTTGGAAGGGCGTCAGTTAGAGGCGTTAATTCATGATTAGTGTTGTAATCCCATTTGATATATTACATTTATATTTGATAAATTGGTAATATCTAATTATAATATAATTAATTATTACTTACCATCATTTTGGCTTGTTAACTTCTCCACCTTCATGCATGATAAAAATTATAAATAAACCAACAAACTAATTTGGCCACATCCGCCCCTTAAATCTAGGTTTATATTTCTAGTTAAATAGAGTGTGAAAAAGTTGTCTATATAACCACAATTATATGACCAATTGTATATTACATTTAGAATTCGGTCTAAAAAATGTTTTTATGAGTACATACGAGAGAAAATTATATTAAGTGCATGCTCAATTAAAAAAGTTGATAATAACATTATAGTACGTGTTATATCTTTTGGATGTAACTTATTCAAGTTTGCTATTAATTAACTAGTTAATATTTATCTTCTTCATTTTAGGCTATGTAGATCAATATTAACATTATAAATTAAGACAAGAGGTTTATTTGGAAATAATATAATAATTGATTAAATATAATGTCTCATACAATGATAGTTTAAATTAAGTTTAAATTAATTGTTGTGATATTGTTTATTCTATTATATTATATATATAGTACAACCATTATATAGGTATCAAACTTTTAAAATGTTATTTAATAAATAAGGCATTAGTCTTGTATCGTGTTAATTTATCAACTTATAATTATTCTTTGCTATGAGAATGATAAATTAATTTTAGTAAATATATAAAGTATTATATTTATTTTTGGCCAAATTAATGACTTATAGCTTACGTATTAGTATATTTTAATCATTTGGAGAATTATAATTGGTTTACCTGTTTAAATATTTTGTTCGTTATTATATATGATTAATTATTAATTTATGGATTGATAAATCAATTATTAATTAACTTTTATAAATTCATTGTTTTTCCTTGGTGTGTGATTTTATTTCATGTTGCATTCATTACATTTATTTACATCTTATTACGTAGGGTTTAATCTAGTTTTTTTTCCTTAAACTAGAGTCCTCTTTTGCTACTCACGCATCTGGTTCAACTATGTTGTGATTTGATGTCGGTATAACTACTTAAAATATTGTATATTCCTTTTTGGCAGCCTTGGTCGGTCTGAGCTCAAATTAGACCACCATGCACCTAGCGCAACTATGGTTAAGGAATTGACTCGAGCCTCACCTTAAAAATTATTTAAAAGATAAAATACCTGCCCCCCATGCCACAAGGGGTGACAAGGAGCAATGGTGCAAGACAACTCATCATGTACTTTTGATACTGAGAGAGTGATTCAATGGCAAATATTGACAACTACAGGACGCGGGCCATGTAGCATGTGTAAGCATACATGAGATTGTAGCTTGATGGAGTGGCCACCCTTTTGGCATAATTGGAACTCGGCATAGATTTATAATCATTAAAAGACTTGATACATAATGATATGGATTATATTGATTTATTTTATGTAATTAAACATTTAAGTGATTTTATCACTAATGTGGTTTTGTGACCGCAGATGAGCAGCTTCAAACAAAGGGTTAAGGGTGTGGTTGGTGGTTCCCTTACCAACCCAGGTTGGAAGAATTGATGAATAAAAATGAGACTTCTTCTTTATATTATTTGAATTATAATTGTTACTATGAGAAACGGTTTGGAGGCTGTGGGAGTTTGTGTTCGCGTTGTTAGTTTACCTTATGTTATTGTTGCATGTCTATATTTAATATACCATAATTTATTTTATGATTAATAAATTCTTAGGGATATTTGAATTTCATGTTTAATCATCTTCGTTACATTATACCTCAGTATAAATATTTTTCATGTTATGATGCATGTGCTTGTATTTTATTTTTATATCTTCCGTATTTTTGGGTAACCTCCGATCGGCTAAGGCGGGTCGTTATAGGTGGTATCAGAGCCCAGTTTCCAACTCGCTCAAAATTTATGACCCAAATACATTGTTGAAAAGTCAAGTATTTATCTTTTCTCAATGTTTTGTGTTGTTAATCAACAAATTATTCGCTAACAAACCCAAGTCATAACCGAAAAACATATCAATGAACCATAACGAAAAAATTTTAATGTTTCAGATGGTAGGCACACATAGACAATCTAGCCGATCTACTCAATCAGGTTTGAACATAGAAAATATATTGGCCCAAATCTTGATGGCCATACAAGGACTGGTGCAAGCTTCAGCAAATACTAACTCTATTGTTCGGAATATTGTCCGGTGGTTACTGGGAGTAGTAGTTGGAAATGGAGCCTCAAACTTAGTAGCGAGTCCTAGCATAACCCCAGATGGTGGTCGGGGAGTGCCCAAGGGCTGGCTGGTTTAGTGGACTCGGGCGAGCGATGGGTGCTTACGAACCCAATGCCACCAATAGTCCGACAAATGTTGCTGCCAGTTGTTGATAATAGTGACTGCTATATTGTGGAAAAGTTTATAGAGGGAATAATTCGATGAAGGTTGAGAGATGGATAGACATCATAGAAAAAGCTTTTAGGGCTTTGTCTGTGCCCCACCGCCATCAAGTGAGATTGGCAATGTGCATGTTTCAAGAGGAAACATCATACTGATAAAATTCCATGGAGAAAACCATATTTCATCGACGTGAGATCTCTTCCATCATGTGGGCAGAATTTGTGGCAACCTTCAGTGGGCAGTATTTTCCAGAGCCCGCTATCTAGAAGAAAACAAGTAGTGGAGTTTGTCATTGACCTAGCACCTGAAA
Organism: Piper betle; assembly: GCA_033002965.1. Classification (NCBI taxonomy): domain Eukaryota; kingdom Viridiplantae; phylum Streptophyta; class Magnoliopsida; order Piperales; family Piperaceae; genus Piper; species Piper betle. The sequence goes on along the minus strand of JAURVB010002924.1, from coordinate 80,269 downwards.
CAACACCAATTTCTAAAGCACCCTACTACATGGCTCTAGCAAAACTCAAAGAGTTAAAGAGTTAACTAGAAGAGTTGTTATAAGCATGTTTTATTCGGCCAAACACTTCATGTAAAACCCACGATTCGAGTTAGGGTTTTATATTCAGAACCGGTCGGGTCGACCGTTATTTTTTTCGAGTTGAGTCAGTTTCAGGACACGTGTACCGAGCCGATGCCAGTCGCGTGTATGAGCTATGAGGGTCATGCGTACCCAAGTATATGATGATAACGTCATGAACACAGCAGAACAGAATGAGTTATCAGATATATGAGAGTATGCCAGTCATTTTTTTATTATTTTTATATATAGTGGATCGTAGAATTAGTATTAGGCCGTTTACCGCGTTAGGACGCGTTCGGGCAGTCTGGGTGGGTTGTTAGTCATAGAGCATATCATTATAATGTTGTGGTGTTGTTTGATTTTACGGGATTTTTTCCCGATTTTTATGAATTTTTTTAGGATTTAATACGACTTAGTTATTATACTTGACTCGAGCCGGAGACGAGTCAAGTAATATTTACGAAATTGCCACTCAACCATCTCTTCTCCACCCCCGACCTTTCTTCCCCAAACCAAACCCCGACGCCGCCCCTGTGCAGCGTCGCCGCCGCCGCTGTCGGCGCCGCCCGGCCGCCGATCGTCGCCGCCCAGCTCCGCCACGGCGTCGCCGTGCCACCCCGACCAGCCCCGGCCGCTGCCAGGCCGCCGCGACGGTGGAATCGCCACGCCTAGCGCCGCGACTGCCTTTGGTCGCGTCGCCGATTCTGCCGCCGGCGACCGTCGCAGCCGTCATCCAGTGGTCGCCTCAGCACCACCGACCACCTAGCGGCCTTCCCCGACCGGAGCGGAGGCCATCGCCGCCCTGGCCGGCCGGATTTAGCGATCCATCGCCGCCGGCCCTGTTTTAGCCGTTTTCCGGCGAGCCGCCACCTCCGTTGGCCGCATCGACCTCGTAGATGAGTCGGGCTCGCCGAGCCGGTTCCGAGGGTACCCTACATGACCCCTATCCAGCTAGTAGATACCACCGGCAATAGTCGCCGGAAAACCACCGGAAGTCGCCGGAAAACCGCCAGCAACTGCCGGAAAACCGTCGGAAAATCGGAATTTCTGGAATTCGCCGGAATTCACCGGATCTTCCGCGGGGCTCACCCGGTGGAGCCCGATCGAGCTTCGGACGCCGAGGAGCGCCGAATTCGAGCTCCGAGGCGCGCGACGGAACCCTAACCGTCGCCGATTGCCGACGACGTGAGGTATAATTACCTCCGATTTGATTATTTAAAATTAATGATTGTTAGTATAGTATGATAGGATTGATTGATTGGCATGATAAAAGTTCGAGCATGAAAGAAGTAATGATATGCATGATTTGAATGGATGAATGTAGGTGATCTAATGAGATAGATCGAGTCGGATCATGATAATGGATCACGACATAAGTTAGAAAAACATAATAAAATTGGTATGAATAGGATGAGTTAGGATTACTTATATTTATGATTATTTGATTGTTGTTGATTGTGTGAGTGTGTTGATCATTGAATTTGACGCATCATTTAGTTAGCGGGCGTTAGTATTTAGTTTTGATGTGTAGGTACGGAGTAGGAGCTCGCCGCCTAGGCGCGATGACACGCTTGGAGCTTCTACCAGGTCCGTTTAGGACTCGTCTCTGATTTACTCTTTCTATTGTATGTTTAATTTATTGTCTGCAGGACGGGTTAAGTGGCGTTTTATCGGATCCCACTTAACTCGGGCCATTTAACCGAACATTTTCCGGATTAATAACCCCTCGAGGATGAGATCCCTCGAGGATGATTTCGAAAACAAGATCCACCACAAGTTGCCTTCGGGCCTATTATATAAATCCCTACCCAGGCCTATATATATGTAGTTTTCGTGTTTTCAGTGAGACGAGAGATGGAGAAATCGACTGCACGTACCATGCAGAGGATGCCGTGACAGTCAAAGCGGGCTCTGGATTAGTGCCAGCGGACTGTTCCATTCCCGAGGGATCCTGACAACTCCGCGTTTGAGTTCCTCACACCCGGAGAACGTGGAGGTTTACGGGTACTGTTTAGTACAGCGCATGTCCGGACTTGTGGTTCAAAGGGTACTAAAGGCGACTGCCTGAGAGTACTCGGCCTTCGTGCTCAAGGCCAGGAGAAATATGGAGGTACGGAGAGGGCTTAGGATAAAGTTTCACGAGAAGTACTGAAAAAGAAGTGCTGAGAGTAGCACAGTACCAGCAGCAGATCAGTAAGTTCGGGATGCTACCGGGTCTGCAGCCCAGTGGCTCCTCAGTAGTGCCCTTCAGAGTGTTCACGTGGAGTATGATGTTTTCTTTCAGATGAGAGTTTGCTCTCATAGCCAGTTTGTTATAGTTATTTTATTTTCCGGACCAGTAACGCTTGTTACTGACGTTTTTCTTATATATATGTAGGTGATAAGCACGAGATGGATGAGCCAGCTTGGACGGAGGAGCAATGAGGTCTTGCGCACACACACATGTTAGATTTCTGAATGTTTAATATTGTGTTATTATGTTATTATATTGTGAATGACATGTTCAAATGCATGAGACATGATAGAATGTAAACATGATCAGAGATGCGCAGCGGAAGCGTGGTGGGTTGAAACCCCAGCTTCAGGATGAATTTATAATATGTTAGATTTATGTGTGAATGAAATCATGGATGCATGTGTATATATTATATATATATATATATTATTTTGACAGGGTGGGCCCATAATTGCACTTTTAGGGAGACCCGGTCTGTTTTGATTTCAGAATTTTGATCGTAACTGTATTGGTGTGCATTTTGAATTGCTTGTCATTCATGTAGTACCATGTTAGGATTTTGCATATTTATTCATTCATGATGGATCATATCTTCATCTTAAGACGCCGAGATTGGATCCACATGAGTTAGGTTCGGGTTAGCCGACCTAACCGGGGCCTGTAACATACCGGTTTGGTTCACGAGCGTGAACCGGATTTGGGGTGTTACACTTCACCCTGAGGAGCCCCTCTTCTTTTCGTGAAGAAGTAGGCTGGATTGCTTCGGTCATATATTGACTACCGTCAACTCAATCAAGTGAGAGTAAAAAATCGGTACCCCTTACCAAGGATTGATGACTTGTTTGATCAACTAAAAATAGTTGGAGTATTTTCTAAGATAAACTTGCGGTCTGGTTATCACCAATTGCGAGTAAAAGAGTCAGACAGAAAATGGATTTCTGAACTTGGTATGGATATTATGAGTTCCTAGTTATGCCTTTTGGTCTAACAAATGTACTAGCGGCCTTTATGTCGCTCATGAATATAGTATTCCACACATACTTGGACAAGTTTATTATCATATTTGTGGATAACATTTTGGTCATTCAAATAATAAGGAGGTGCATGTGAATCACCTGTCCATTGCTTTTTAAGTTCTAAGGGAGAATCAACTGTTTGCCAAGCTCTCAAAGTGTGACTTTTGGTTGGAGGTCAATTTCATCGGTCATATTATCTCAAAGGCTGAAGTTGCAGTGGATCCATCCAAAGTGAAAACGGTCACTGCTTGGCCATAACCCAAGTCAATTACCGACATCAAAAGTTTTCTTGGTTTAGCGAGCTATTATAGGAAATTCATTAAAGAATTTTCCTTAGTAGTCTCACCAATGACCGGGCTTATAAAGAAAGGAGTCAAGTTCGAATGGAGTAGTAAGTGTGAGGAGAGTTTCTAATCTCAAAAGAAGAGTCTAAACACTACACCAGTCTTGACCCTGTCAAATAATAATGAAGGATTCATAGTCTTCAATGATGTGTCTCAGTTAGGTTTGGGATGCGTCCTTATGCAATGAGGTAAAGTGGTGGTCTATTTCTCTCGCCAATTGAAGATTCACGAACAAAATTATGCAACTCATGACTTGGAACTAGAAGCAGTTATTTTTACCCTGAAGATTTGGAGACACTATTTGTATGAAGCCCAGTTTGATGTCTTCATAGACCAAAAGAGTTTGAAGTATATATCTTCACCTAGAAGAACCTTAACTTCGTCAGGGGTGATTAATGGAATATTTGAAGGATTACGACTTCAAAAGATTATACCACCTAGGGAAGGCAAACGTTGTAGCAGATGCGTTGAGTCGGAAGGGCAAGGTGGACAAGGGTCAACAATTAGATAGACTTTGGGCTATGTCGGCAAAAGTGGTAGTTATCAACCCTCTGGAGCAACTAACATGGTTACTAAAAAATTTATCATTTCCAATGACTTGGTTGATCATGTTAAGCTAGCACAAATGGATAATGAGGAGCTGAATGAAATGATGAAAAAACTTCTGATATCATAGTTGATTCCAATAGTGTGATCAGATTTAGATGGTGGTTGCGTGTACCCAAGGATGATACACTGAGGCGGAATATTCTAGAGGAGGTTTATCGCTCAAAGTTCTCGTTACACCCTAGAGTTACTAAAATGTATCAGGATTTAAAGCGAACTTACTTGTGGATTAGAATGAAGAAGGATGTTATGGATTTTGTCTCCAAGTGTCAAGACTTGTGAAATGATTAAAACCCAACATCAACTACTCGGTGGACTATTGTTGCTTTTAGAAATACCTACCTGGAATTGAGAATGTGTCACTTGTGATTTTATCGCAAAACTCTCAAGGACTTAGAAGAAGCATGATATCATATGGGTGGTTGTGGATCGACTAACTAAGGCAGCTCACTTCATCCCCACGAAATCAACGAAGAGGGTGGAATTCCTAGTAGGATTATATGTCAATTACATCGTGAAGTTGCATGGGATTCCCAAGGAGATAATATCTCACTCTTACAATCAAGTATGTATGGAATACCGTGTTCATAAGCGACATAGAGGCTACAAGTGCATGTGTTAGACCAAAAGGCATAACCAGGACTCATAATGTCCATACCAAGTTTGGAAAGCTATTTTCTGCTTGTCTGACTCATTTACTCGCAGTTGGTGATAACCAAACCACAAGTTTATCTTAGAAAATAGTCCAACTTTTTTAGCTGATCAAATAGGTCATCAATCCCTAGTAACGGGTACCAATTTTTGACTCACTTGATTGAGTTGACGGTAGTCAATACACAACCGAAGCAATCCATCCTTCTTCTTCACGAAAAGAAGGGGCTCCCCAGGGTGAAGTGCTTGGCCAAATGAAACCTACCTACAATAATTTTTCTGGTTGACTCTTTAACTCATTGAGTTCTGCTAAAGCCATGAGGTAAGGTGCTTTAGAAATTGGTGTTGTTTTAGGTGTTAGGTCAATGATAAACTTCACTACCCGCTTTCTTCTAGACAACAGGCTCCGGGAAATACTATCTACTAAAGGCTGCCACAAATTCTACCCACATGATGAAAGAGATCTCATGTCAATGAAATATGGTTTTCTCTATGAACTTAATGTTTCCTCTTGAAGTATACACGTTACCAATCTTACTTAATGGTGGTGGGGCATAGACAAAGCCCTAAAAGTTTTTCTGAGATGTCTATCCAAGTCATAGCATTCATCGGATCAGTCCCACCAACAAACACTTTGGCCTTATTCTTCATAAACTTTTCCATAGTATAGTAATCACTATTATCAACAACTGGCGGCAACACTTGTCGGACTATCTGTGGGGTTGGGTTCGGAAGCACCCTCGCTCGCCCGAGTCCACTAAACTAGCTCGCCCTTGGCCACTCCCTTGACCATCATCTGGGGTTATGCTAGGACCCGCTCCTGAGTTTAAGGCTCCATTTCTAACTACCACTCCCGGTAATCAGTTGGACAATATTTTGAACAATAGAGTTAGTATTTGCTAAAGCCTACGCCAGTCCTTCTATGGTTGTCAGGATCTGGGCCAATATATTTTTCGTGTTCGAACTTGATCGAGTACATCAGCTTGATTATCTATGTGTGCCTGTCATCTAAAACTCGGCTCTGATATTATTTGTAACGACCCAACTTAGCCGGCCGAGAGACAGAGGATATAAAAATAAATACAAACACATGTATCATAACATAACAAATAATTATATTTGAGGTATAATGTAATGAAAATAATTAAACATGAAATTTAAATATCTCTAAGAATTTATTAATCATCTCATGTTACATTAAATATAATATGCAACAATAACATAAGATAAATTAACTGCGTAAAAACAAGTTCCACGGCCTCTAAATCATTTCTCATAGTCACAATTATAACTTAAATAATATAAAGAAATGCATATTTTTATTCATCAATTCTTCCAACCTGGGTTGGTAGGGAACCACCGGACGCACCCTTAACCCGCCACAGTCTACTCACTTGCGGTCACAAAACCGCGCTAGTGATAAAACCATTAAATTGTGTAATTACATGAAATAAGTCAATATGATTCATATATTTAGTTATCAAGTTTTTTAGTAATTATGAGCATATGCCGAATTCAATTATGCACGGCTGGCCACCACATCTAGCTACAATCATGTTACGTGGCCCACGGCCTTGTACTTGCCGATATTTACCAATTGACTCACCCTCTCGGTATCACAAGTGCATATTGAGTCATCTTGAGCCATTGCACTTTATCACCCTTTCGACATGAGGACAGATATTTTATCTTTCAAATAAATTTAAAGGTGCTATCCAGTGTTGGACTGAATCAATTCCTGTAACCCGATTGTGCTGGGCGCATGGTGGTCGAATATGGGCTTAGGTCGACCTGGGCGGCCAAAAGGGAATATACAACATTTCAAGCAGTTATACGAATCTCAAATCGCAACGCAACTAAACCGATACGTGAACAACAAAAGTGGACTCTAGTCTAATAAAAAACTAGATTAGATCTTACTCAACAAGATCTAAATAAATGCAACATGAAATAATATAACACACCAAGGAAAAATAATGAATTTATAAAAGTTAATTAATAATTGATTTATCAATCCATAAATTAATAATTAATTATATATAATAGTGAACAAAATATTAAAACGGGTAAACCAATGATTTTCTAACTCATGAATTAATAATCTAGTTTATACCTCATCAACTATATACGATACTGTAAGCTGCATAATAGCTTATTAATTTGGCCAAAAATAAATATAATAATTTGTACATTTATTAAAATTAATTTATCATTCTCATAACAAAGAATAATTATAAGTTGATAAATTAACATGATACAAAAAATCCCTTATTAATTAAATAATATTTTAAAAGTTTGATACTTATATAATGGTTGTACTATATATATAATATAATAGAGCAACCAATATCACAACAATTAATTTAAATTTTACATTGAGACATTATATTTAATCAATTATTATATTATTTACAAATAAACCTATTGTCTTAATTTATAACATTAATACTTATCTACATAGCATAAAATTAAGAAGAGAAATATTAATTAGTTAATTAATACTGATCTACATAGCCTAAAATTAAGAAGAGAAATATTAACTGGTTAATTAATACTGATCTACATAGCTTAAAATCAAGAAGAGAAATATTAACTATTTAATTAATAACAAGCCTGGATTAGTTACATATGTCATTACCAACTTGCTTACTTGAGCATGCACCTAATATTTTTTAGACAAAATTCTCAATGTAATATACAATTGGTCATATAATCGTGGTTATATACGACAAAATTTTCACTTTATTTAACTAAAAATATAAACCTCAATTTAAGTGGTCGATATGACCAAACTAGTTTGTTCATTTATTTTTAATTTTTATCATGTATAAAGATCTGGAGGTCAATAATTAATTGCATTATAATTAGATATTACCAATTTATCAAATATAAATATAATAAATGAAATGGGATTACCATAGTCAATATTTAATATAATACCAATATTAATTTACATAGAACACTAATCATGAATTAATGCCTCTAACCGACACACTTCAAAGTGGATCAAGACCAAAGAGATGAAACCAGTAAGAAATAATTAATAACACCACGCTAAAGAGTGTATACTTAAACTGAAGAACCGTTAAAAGAAAACATGAAATCTTACAAATACATAACGATATCAACTAATAATTAAAATTAAACAAGAACAAGAGCAAAAACAACAAACAAGGTGATATCTAATATGACGAAGAAACAAACCAAGAGGAAAATAAAGAAAGAAGTATGGAGGAAGAAGAAGAAAATGAAGAGAATAGTGAGGAGGGAAAAGGAAAGTGGGGGAGAGGAACACGCCCACGATCCTCTCTATTTAAGGGTGATGATCTTTAAAAAATCTCTCATAATCTATAAAAAAAATCTAATCCCTAAAAAAATCTCTTATAAATCTACCAAAAAATCTTATCATTAAAAGATCTCTTATAATCTACAATTGATCCCTAAAAAATCTCTCATAATCTAAAAAAAGACCTTTTATAATTTATAAAAAATCTAATCCCTAAAATATCTCACAAAAAATATAATCCCTGAAACATCCCTCAATATCAATTAACTCCTAACAACCTCAACTGTCTAAGAAAATTTTATTATTATTATTATTATTATTATTATTTCGTAATTTTTAAAACTTACACCAAAGAGCCGAACAGAATTACCAACGGAGAATCAACGTCGTTAATATTACCAAACCAATAAGTTATTGAAACGAAAAAGTATCCAAAGAGATTTAGTAAGAGGTCTATCGGCCGGATCTCAAAGTGCCTTAGGTCATAGTAGAGGTCAGTCGTGTCTCCACACATTAATCTTGAATAAACTAGTTTCAGCAAACAACAGAAGAAAACATCAATAAACAGAATAAAATTAAAAAATGACCACGAAAGACCAGACAATTTAAAAGCAGTCGTAGACGAAGAAAACTCTTTACATCCAGTGTATGTATATATATATATATATATATATATATATATATATATATGTATATCACACACAACTAATATATAGAATAATCATCCAGGCGTGGAAGTCATACATCAATCAAGCAACATAGAACCGATGATCTTCTAATAAAAAAAAGGAAAAAGAACGAAAAAATCACCACAATATTTTAGAATTCAGAACGTCGGAGTTCTGTTTGACAACCCGCAACAATCGCATCCACAAAGTTCCCCACAACCCCAATCAACAACGTCCCTAAACTCCACAATAAATAAAAGTAGCATCGGCAGTGATCGGCAGATCACAAGACAAATCAAACCTTGTTCCGAACAAGGAGGAAAAATAAAGAGAGAGATGAGGGAAAGATTCCGACCTTTCCTTCCGAAGAAATAAAAACCTGCTGCAAAACACACAAACCAGACGACGAAAATCCAATCGGAACAAGCAAGAAGACGCCCGACAAGACCTTCATCATCGTTCATCACCATCCCCACCCATTTATATCGCCCCTTTTTCTTCCGGTTTGCCCGACTCCGCGCGGCCCGCACTGCACCCCACTTTGTTTCAGGACCTTGCGGCTTGTCATTGGTCAATGGAAGATGTGTGGGGTCCAACGTTATCCAATCGTAGCGTTCTAACCGCCAATGCGGGGCCTTGTTTCTCGCGCGTATCTTCATCATGCGTCGATGCAGACGTTGCAGCTTGTCATTGGTCAATTGGGAAGGATGTGTGGGGATGGTGATGAGGAGGGCGGTGTCGGGCGGCTACGACTTTGTGTGTTCCGACCAGATTTCCATCGTCTACTTTCTGTGTTTTGTGGCTGGTTTTTATTTCTTCTCTTCTGCCCACATCTCTCTGTTTATTTTTCCTCTTTGTTTGGACTTTTAGACGAGGTTTGATTTGTCCGGTGATCTACCGATGCGGGTCTTACTGAATGATTTTGTATGACCCATGCGTCGATGATTATAGTCTCTTCTAGTTATATACGTATCTATTGATTGCTTTCACTTTGTGTGGTCTTTTGAGGTCATTTTTATGTTTGATTCTTTTATTAATGTTTCGTTTGTTATTGTTAGGTCTATTGGATTAATGTGTGGAGGAGACGTGACTTGGTCTTCTGCCATGACCCATGGCACTTTGAATGCCTGCCATCAGGTAATTTTGATTCTTCAGACGCCTTTCTTTCTCCAATGGCATATTGGTTTGATATGTAAACAACAACGGCCTTGTTTTTCGGTTGTTAAGGTCAAAATAATATCTAAAACGGAACACGATGAGCTAAAAAATGCTTATCATGTTTCGAAATCGCTAGCCATTTCAGTTGCAAATCTATGTGAAGCTGTAAACGTGGTTGCTTTTCATGATATTACAATCATCTTGTTTTGTTAGGTTTTTGTGGCCAAGGAACACTTTCTTTTCTTAAATTATGTCAACTGCATTCACTAATTCTATGCAGCTGCTCTTAATTCTACGCTGCTGCTCTTAATGAGTGTTGGTCGGCTTAACTAAGTGATGTACCTGTTGCACATGGTCTGCCTCCGCCCTTTAATTTTTTTTATATATATTTATTTTTAATTGAGAAAGTCCTACAATGTGATTAGGATTCAACTCTTTCATGTTTTATCTTCTTTCACTGAATGCCAGTCCCTAAAATTATAAATATAATGGGTGGATGCAGTGACACTTTTTCATGTTTTGGAAATGCCTGCTGCTGATGGGCGCCTGGCGTCTCCGGTCCTGCTCTAAAACATGCTTTATCTTCCGCCGAGAACATAATCCAGTTTTTAAGTTCATCTTGGTGCTCTAGCCTTCAAATAAAAAAGACCCACCAGCTCATGAGCCAAGTTGGGTTGAGTTCTAACTCGAGTTTTGAGTAGGGTAAATGAATCGAACAATGCATGATAATAAATCCCAAGCATGATCTCCAACCTAGATTTATTTATATTTAGCTAATATAAACATCAACCACCATCTCAGTAACGCTATAGTAAATGTTGGGTTGATGGTAAATACCATATTAGGATGCGGTTTCATTGTGGGAAGAGGACCCAAGTTTGCACCATATAACCTTGCAATTAGGAACTGACATGATCTTCTAAAACATAAGGTTTTTCCTAGTTCTATAAGGCACTGATAAATATGTACGTCAAATGTCTTGTGATTGTCTTAACATAATCTTCAAAAACATGAACAAGAAAAAATCATGAAGTCCATGAGTAATGTAACTTATACTGTAGCCTGTAGGAGATATACTTGATGAGATCATATTAAATTTCTAACCACTTGCGAGCTTTGCCTCCAGAACCACCGAGTATGTCCCCCTCAAGTCCAAAATAGGGGTATTATATTCATGCAGTTTAATAGTCTTTTTCAATGCCGTCATCACACTCTTCTTCCCCTGGCATTGCACCCCACGAGCCAGTTGGTTTTCACTATTTTCTGCTGAACCGGTTCGGTCCAGCTTCTGACCCGGACCACTTCGGTTCGGACCCAACCCGACTAAACTTGATTAGCATTGTTTTTACCCGTTTTTCGTCCATTTTTGGTAATTTAAGATTCTTTATATTTGTTTTGATGCATTCTCATGTAGTATAACATGTTTAGGAGACTTTTGAGTGTTTACATATTTATTTTCCTATCTATTTATTTATTGATTTATTTGCTTGTTTGTTTATTCATTATTTGACTCATATTTTATTACCCATTTATATATTTTTATTCATTCATATGCTTGTGATTTATTTTATGTATTCGTGTAATATTATGATACTACTGACTAGATGTATTTCAGCGTCATGTATGATTTATTTATTATGTTATTATTTAATTATTTTAATTATATGATTCAAGTATAATTAAGGAGTTGATTACTTTATTTATTTATTGTTCAAGCACGTAAGCTATTATTTAACTATTTCATGAGTTGTAGATGATTAGTATTATTGATATACTAATTTTCATGCACTTATTGTAGCGTTATGTTGAATTAGATTATTTACATTGGTTAGCTTATTTATTAATATAAGCATGCACACACTTCATCATACATCATTTAGATTAGTATCTTTGTATCGAGTTGGGCTTTTGATTTAGGCTTCGTAGTCTGAACGCGTCTATAGAATATGCACACGTGGAGCTTAGATCACATGTCTTGGTAGGATTCGCCTTCTCTCTTTTATCGACTATGTTCTGTTGTATTTTATTTTCACCGTTAGGCGTACTAAGTAGATGTTTTATAGTATATCACTTAGCACAAAGTCATCTTAATTATTTTAAAAATAATGTATTAAGTGGCACATTTATCAAAAAACTTACTTGTTGCAGGATTTTCGGAAATAAGTTTTAATGTGATTAATAATCCTTAAAGAAGGGATCCTTGAATTGATCTTGAAAATTGAGTCTTTCCTCTAAGTTGCCCTCATTTTCGTGTGGCCTATTATACCATATATGTGTTGTGCAGTGGGGTTATTGTCCACTAAAAATAACTAGTTAATTTTGAGAACTATTATCTAAGTGACTGGCGTAAAAATAATTGTTCTAAAAAAATCACCCCAAGAGCCAAGATAAAATTCCCAGGAAAGTGTGACGGGACACTAATCCGCTTAAAAACCAACTCCTAGACAAAATTTTATCAAGACAAGTAATTTTAATAGCACAATAATTAACAACATTATATCCAACAATAACTACTAAATAGACATAAAAAGAACACCAAAATTTAACGAGGCTTACGTCCTCGGACACTAAAAAATAATATTTCAATAATCAAAGAAATATTATAAAAAAGAAAAAAGAACAAATTGCCAAAGAAGAAGAGAGGGATTTTGGGATGGGTTAAACCAAAGGGGGAGGAGTCCCTTTTATAGGGAGAGGACTCCTCCCAAATCCCCAACAATCCTGATGTGGGATTTTGTTATATAACAATTCTCCACCTTGACAAAATTTCATACAATTCTCTCACAAATCGAACTTTCAATAGTGTTGCAAACTCCATCTTTCAATTTGTAGCAATATTGACCAAGTCTAACAATGTTTAAACTTGATCGCAGTTACCACTTTTGTCAACATATCAATAGGGTTCTCAGTGGTCGGAATTGTAAAACCCATGATTCGAGTTAGGGTTTTATATTCAGAACCGGTCGGGTCGACCGTTATTTTTTCGAGTTGAGTCAGTTTCAGGACACGTGTACCGAGCCGATGCCAGTCGCGTGTATGAGCTATGAGGGTCATGCGTACCCAAGTATATGATGATAACGTCATGAACACAGCAGAACAGAATGAGTTATCAGATATATGAGAGTATGCCAGTCATTTTTTTTATTATTTTTATATATAATGGATCGTAGAATTAGTATTAGGCTGTTTACCGCGTTAGGACGCGTTACGGGCATTTTGGGTGGGTTGATTAGTTCATAGAGCATATCATTATAATGTTGTGGTGTTGTTTGATTTTACGGGATTTTTCCCAATTTTTATGAATTTTTTTAGGATTTAATACGACTTAGTTATTATACTTGACTCGAGCCGGAGACGAGTCAAGTAATATTTACGAGTTTGCCACCACACACACCCCCGACCTTTTCTCCCCCACGCCCAAACCCTCGTGCCGCGCCGCCCCTGTTCGCGCGCCACCGCCGCCGCTGTCGGCGCCGCCCGGCCGTCGACCGACGCCGCCCAGCTCGGCGACGCCGTTGCCGTGCTGCCCCGACCAGGTCCGGCCCCCGTCGGACCGCCGCGACGCGAGGAAGCCACGCCGCGACGCCGCGCCCGCGTTGCGCTTTCGTCACCGATTCCGCCGCCGGCGACCAGCGCCGCCGCGATCGGTCACTCGCCTCAGCACCCTCAGCCTTCCAGCGACCTTCCCCGACCGGAACGGAGGGCATCGCCGCCCTGGCCGGCCGGATTTAGCGACCCAACGCCGCCGCTCTGTTTTATGCATTTTCCGGCGAGCCGCCACCTCCGTTGGCCGTGTCGACCTCGTAGATGAGTCGGGCTCGCCGAGCCGGTTCCGAGGGTACCCAACACGACCACTTTCCGGCTAGTAGACGCCGCCGGCGATTGTCGCCGGAAAACCACCGGAAGCCGCCGGAAAACCGCCGGAAGCCGCCGGAAAACCGGAATTTTTGGAATTTGCCAGAATTCACCGGATCTTCCGCGGGGCTCACCCAGTCGAGCCCGATCGAACGTCGGACGCCGGGGAGCGCCGAATTCGAGCTCCGAGACACGCGACAGAACCTTAGCCGTCGCCGATTGTCGACAACGTGAGGTATAATTACCTCCGATTGATTTATTTAAAATTGATGATAATTGTTAGCATAGCATGCTAGGGTTGATTAATTATCATGATTAATGTCTTGACCATGAATAAAGTAAAGATGTGCATGATGAGATTGTTAGCGAATGAAGTAAGTGATCTAATGAGATGAATTGTGTATGAGCATGTTAATCTAGTACGATGCAACTTAGAAGAACAGAATAAAATATGGTATGAATAGTTTGAGTTAGGATTATTTACTCTTATAATTATCTGATTGTTATTTTGATGGATGATCTTGTGGTTGCATTGTGTGTGATGTTATTGAGTTTGATGCATCATTTAGTTAGTGGGCGTTAGTATTTAGTTTTGATGTGTAGGTACGGAGTAGGAGCTCGCCGCCTAGGCGCGATGACACGCTTGGAGCTTCTACCAGGTCCGTTTAGGACTCGTCTCGTTTTACGTCTTTCTATTGTATGTTTAATTTATTGCCTGCAGGACGGGTTAAGTGGCGTTTTATCGGATCCCACTTAACTCGGGCCATTTAACCGAACATTTTCCGGATTAATAACCCCTCGAGGATGAGATCCCTCGAGGATGATTTCGAAACCAAGATCCACCACAAGTTGCCTTCGGGCCTATTATATAAATCCCTACCCAACCCTATATATATGTAGTTTTCGCGTTTTCAGTGAGACGAGAGATGGAGAAATCGACTGCACGTACCATGCAGAGGATGCCGTGACAGTCAAAGCGGGCTCTGGATTAGTGCCAGCGGACTGTTCCATTCCCGAGGGATCCTGACAACTCCGCGTTTGAGTTCCTCACACCCGGAGAACGTGGAGGTTTACGGGTACTGTTTAGTACAGCGCATGTCCGGACTTGTGGTTCAAAGGGTACTAAAGGCGACTGCCTGAGAGTACTCGGCCTTCGTGCTCAAGGCCAGGAGAAATATGGAGGTAAGGAGAGGGCTTAGGATAAAGTTTCACGAGAAGTACTGAAAAAGAAGTGCCGAGAGTGGCACAGTACCAGCAGCAAATTAGTAAGTTCGGGATGCTACCGGGTCTGCAGCCCAGTGGCTCCTCAGTAGTGCCCTTCAGAGTGTTCTTGAGGAAGTATATGGTTTTCTTTCATATGAGAGTTTGCTCTCATAGCCAGTTTGTTATAGTTATTTTATTTTCCGGACCAGTAACACTTGTTACTGACGTGTTTTTATACTATATGTAGGTAATAATCACGAGTTGGAGGAGCCAGCTTGGACGGAGGAGCAATGAGGTCTTCTGCACACACATGTTGGGTGATCTGAATGTTTAATGTTTTTTATGATGTTATTTTATACACATGCTATGATTAAATGTTTGAGCATGATGACATGATGTGAATGGAATGCTAAGACACGATAACAGAATGCAAAATATGATCAGAGTTGCGCAGCAGAAGCTTAGTGGGTTGAGACCCAAGTTTCAGAATGAATACATAATAAATTAGATTTTGTGTGAATGTTATTGATGCATGCCGTATATATTTATATATATATTATTTTGACAGGGTGAGCCCATAATTGCATTTTTATGAGAGATTCTGTCAGTTTTATTTCAGAATTTTCATCAATTTTGCTCGTAATTGTGATGGTGTGAAATTTAGGTTGCATGTCATCCATGTAGTATCATGTGTAGGGTTTTATGCATTCATCCATATGCAAGTTGATCATGACGGATCGTATCTTCATCTTAAGACGCCGAGATTGGATCCGCATGAGTTAGGTTCGGGTTAGCCGACCTAACCGGGGCCTGTAACATGCCGGTTCGGTTCACGAGCATGAACCGGATTTGGGGTGTTACAGGAATCTTCTGGATTTTGATTCAACTTTCTTCTATAATCTCTCATACAAAATGATATTGAACATTGATGTGCTTCGTTCTTGCATGGTAAACGTGATTCTTTGCTAAATGAATAACACTTTGTTTGTCATAATGAAATTTGATGTGCTTCTATTCCATTCAAAGTTCACCAAGAAACCCTTGAAGCTAAATTGCCTCCTTTATAGCCTTTGTAATTGTCATATACTCTGCCTCTATAGTAGACAAAGCCACTGTTGATTGTAAGGTGGACTTCCAACTGACTAGTACTTTTGCAAAAGTAAACACATCACCGGTAGTTGATCGTCACTTGTCCAAATCACCAACGTAGTCAGAATCACAATACCCAACTACATACTGACCATCTTTATCATCTTGCTGAAATACTAATCCAACATCTAAGGTATTTAGAACATATCGTAGAATCCATTTCATAGCTTGCCAATGCTCCTTTCTAGGATCATGCATATACCTGCTCACAACCCCAACTGGCTGGGAAATATCGGGCCTCGAACATACCATTGCATACATCAAGCTACCAACAGCACTTGCATACAGTACTTTTGTCATGTATTCCCGTTCTGCATCATTCTTTGGTGACATGGAAGCACTAGGCTTGAAACGAGGAGCAAGTGGTGTACTAACTAGTTTTGACTTCTCATTTATGCCAAAACATTTTAGTACCTTCCTCAGATATTCTTTCTGAGACAAACAAAGCCTCCCTAATTTCCTGTCTCTAGATATCTCCATGCCAAGAATCTTCTTTGCTTCACCAAGATCCTTCATCTCAAACTCCCTATTCAATTGAGTCTTTAACTTCTCAATTTCTGTCTGACTAATGGAAGCTATCAACATATCATCAACATAAAGAAGAAGATATATATAAGATCCATCTTGTAGCTTGCGCAAGTATACACAGTGGTCATATTTGCTTCTCGAGTACTTCTGCCCTATCATGAACTTGTCAAATTGCTTGTACCATTGCCTCGGAGATTGCTTCAATCTATATAGTGATTTGTCCAATTTGCACACCATCTTTTCTTTTCCAGCAACTTTGAATCCATCTGGCTGAGACATATAGATTTCCTCTCCCAAGTCTCCATGTAAAAATGCAGTTTTTACATCCATCTGAACTAGTTCCAAATCCAACTGTGCCACCAAAGCCAATAAAATTTTGATGGAGGAATGCTTTACAACTGGAGAAAATACTTCATTATAATCAACTCCCTCCTTCTGAGCGTAGCCTTTAGCCACCAATCTTGCTTTGTAGCGAACATTATCCTTGTCAGGAAATCCATCTTTCTTTGCATATACCCATTTGCACCCAATTGCCTTCTTTCCCTTCGGAAGACTAGCTAGTTTCCATGTCTGATTCTTTTGAAGGGACTGCATTTCTTCCTTCATGGCAATCCTCCACTTTTCTTGTTCTGAACTTTGAACTGCTTCATTATAAGTGGCAGGAACATCATCAGTTGCAATTGGTGATGTAGAAGAGACCATATCAGCATAGCGGGCAGGTTGTCTAATGGTTCTCTTTCCCTTCCTTTGTGCAATTGATTCATGTTGATGTGGAGGTTCTTGGGTCTGAACCTCTTCTTCATTTGACTCTTCTTCTACCATAGGAGAGTCATCATCAGTTTCTGCATCTGCTGGGACAATTCTGTTGCCATCAAACTCCACCTGTTTGGGAGTACCATCTGTCTGTTTCATATTTTCAGAAGTCACCTTTCTCAACATGGTAGATTCATCAAAGGTAACATCCCTGCTGAAGATTACTTTCTTTGTTTCTGGACACCAAAGACGATAGCCTTTCACACTAGAGGTGATCCCCATAAATATTGCCTTCTTTGCTCTTGGATCCAGCTTTGACTCCTTAACATGGTAATATGCAGTGGAACCAAAAACATGTAAGGAATTATAATCTATAGCAGGTTTTCCAGACCATTTCTCCAATGGAGTTTTACCACCAATAGCAGTAGATGGTAAATGATTAATAAGGTGACAAGCATATACCAAAGCCTCAGCCCAAAATTCTTTGCCCAACCCAGCATTGGACAGCATACACCGAACCTTCTCCAGCAAGGTTCGATTCATTCGCTCTGCCACCCCATTCTGTTGTGGTGTATTTCTGACAGTGAAGTGTCTGACAATACCTTCATCTTCATAGACCTTTTGAAATGGATCATTTTTGAATTCTCCACCATTGTCTGTACGAAGACGTTTGACTCTTCTGCCTGTTTGAGTCTCCACCATCTTTTTCCATTTCAGGAAAATTCCCAACACTTCATCCTTCGTCTTCATCGTATACACCCAAACTCTCCGGGAAAAATCATCAACAAGGGAAACATAATAGTGTTTACCTCCCAATGAAGTTGTCTTAGAAGGCCCCCACACATCTGAGTGAACATAATCCAAAATACCCTCAGTATCATGGATTGTTGTACCAAATTTCACCCTTGTTTTCTTCCTTTTGATATAGTGCTCACAAAAATCTATTTTGCAAGCCCGAGCTCCTTTTAATAATCCTTGATCTATCAATAGTTTCAAGGATTTTTCTCCAGCATGCCCCAAGCGCATATGCCATAACCTGGTTGCTTCTGACTCCTGATCATCAGTAGGAGTTGTTGTCGCTACTGCTTCCCCAACAATTGTACTACCCATAAAGTAATACACATTGTTTCTTCTTCGGATCCCCTTCATTATCACAAGTGCACCAAAGATGATCCTCATTATCCCATCTTTCGCCCTCGCTTCAAAACCTTTTGACTCTAAGGTTCCCACAAAGATGAGATTCTTCATCAAATCTGGCACATAATGAACACCAATTAAGATTCTGGTTAATCCATCATGATTCCTCAAGTGAATTGAACCAACTCCATATGTGACAAGAGGGGCATTATTTGCTGTGTAGACAATTCCACCCTTTAGTTCTTTAAAATCAAAGAACCATTCTCGATTGGGTGTCATATGATGGCTACAAGAAGAATCTAGCAACCATGAACTAGAATTGCTGGTTGATGGTGTGGCAGCAATTGAAAGATCTGAATCTGCATCATCACACTCAGCTACATTAGCAGCAGCCTTTTCCTTCTCAGGTTTGCCTTTGTTTTTTAGCTTGGGACAATCTTTCTTCCAATGCCCTTTTCCTCGACAAAAGGCACATTCATCTTTACTCGGTCTGGACTTTGACTTTGACCTTCCCCTTCTTCCTTTGTTCTGACTCTGCGAACGGCCTCTATTCACAACAAGAGCTTCTGCTTCTGCACTTGTGTTTTCTTGCTTTTCTTTCTTTCTTAATTCATAACTATACAAGGCAGTAGTTACTTCACTGAGAGACACAATAGCCTTCCCATAAAGTAGAGTAGTTTCAAGAAACTCAAATTCATGAGGAAGTGATCCCAACAACATCAGAGCCAGATCTTCATCATCAAAAGTCACATCCATATTTATCAAATCAGTTACCAGCTGATTGAAGCTAGTAATATGATCATTCAAAGAGGTACCAGGAACATAATTGAAGTGAAACAATCTCTTTTTCATGTAGAGCTTGTTCTGACTGCTTTTCTTCAAGAATTTCTCCTCCAGGGCCTTCCACAATTTACTTGCAGAAGTTTCTTTAGAAAATGCATACCTCTGCTCTCTAGAAAGACATGTTCGAATGGTACCACATGCCAATCTATTTATTGTCTTCCATTCTTTCTCCTCAACATCATCTGGTTTCTCTTCTTCAATGGCAATGTCTAGACCCTGTTGAAAGAGGGCATCCAGAACCTCACTTTGCCACATGCCGAAATGACCAGTACCATCAAAAATCTCCACTGCAAATCTTGCATTTGTCACAGCAGTTCTTGCCAAAATTGAAGATGAAGAAGCTGTTAACTTCGATGTGGATTCTTTTGTGTTGTCTGCCATTTCTGCTACAAATTCTATTTAATAGCTATCAATGTAGAATGCCAACTAGCCCAAGGAAATTTTTGATGCCAACTAGCCCAAGGAAATTTTTCTGATGTGAAAGATCAGCATAAGCCGCAACCACAGAGCATACTAAAATAAACCAGGAGCTCAAAATGCCAACTGGCCCAAGGAAAATTTTTTCTGATGTGGAAGATCAGCGTAAGCCGCAACCACAGAGCATACTAAAATAAACCTTGCTCTGATACTAATTATTGTGCACAACGGGGTTAATGTCCACTAAAGATAACTAGTTCACTTTGAGAACTATTATCTAAGTGACTAGCGTGAAAATAATTGTACTAAAAAATCACCCCAAGAGTCAAGATAAAATTCTCAGGAAAGTGTGGTGGGACACTAATCCACTTAAAAACCAACTCCTAGACAGAATTTTATCAAGACAAGTAATTTTAATAACACAATAATTAACAACAACTATACCCAATAATAGCTATTAAATAGACATAAAAAAGAACACCAAAATTTGACGAAGCTTACGTCCTCGGACACTACAAAAATAATATTTCAATAATCAAAGAAATATTATAAAAGAGAGAAAAGAACAAATTGTCAATAGAAGAAGAGAAGAGATTTTGGGATGGGTTAAACCAAAGGGGGATGAGTCCTTTTTATAAGGAGAGGACTCCTCCCAAATCCCCAACAATCCTGATGTGGGATTTTGTCATATAATAATATGTTCCTTTAACTGATTTAGTATGCATGTGAGCTATTGGAAATACTTCTCTTGAGGAGGTTAGACATGCTACTCTTGTTGAGGAGGTGAGGAAATTATAGCATCTCCGCACTTTAAGCTACTCACACCTAGAGAAGTGTGGAGTATCCGATACCATATTCTCTGCTACATATGAGCTCTAAGATTGGCAAGCATGGAGGATGTGGTGAGGGGGTCACCTTGATGGGTCAGGGCATGGGGTGCTCCCAGCTGTAGTAGGGAACCCTGGATGGATGCCCAGGTGTGAGTTTCTTTATCGGTATATCATTATGGTTTTATTTTCTTCGCGGCTCACTTACCGGTTAGTGTTTTATTATTTTTGATCGGCAACACCCATTGCTGACGTTGATTTCTTCTGTATACAGAGGTATAGATAGGAAACCTAAGCAACCGTTGAGCGGAGCAGGGGAAAATGAGGGATTCACAGACACACATTTGGCACATGTCAATTTCTTTTAGTTCATTTATTTGGTCTTTTATCATGTGACCAAATGGTTTGAGAACTTATTTACGAATTTACAGCGAGACTTGCACTTTATTTGTGTAATGACTTTATTAGTGGTACGTATATGTGAGACTCCTTGGTTGTTAAACATATTACCAGCTATGATTATTATCTGTTTGGTAGCGAGTTTTATTTATATCATGCCATTACATGTAAAATTGATATCAAAGTGTTGCATGTCATACTGCATTCATGCATTTTATTTGTATTCTTATTTCGTGACGTTTAGAACGGTTTCTTAGATTCAATTTTGTTATATATAACATGTAGATTATTCAATGTGTGACTCACATTTAAGTGTAGGATTTTTGGTCTGGTTTCTTCGTGAACTGGTTTGGGGTGTTAAAGATATTATCTTTTTTTTAGATTGGCATGGGTTGCTATTATAATCAGACGGCTCACGACCCAAATTAAATTGGACTTAGGAAAGATAATATAAGTCATGGCTTTGAGTTAGTCTACTATTACTACTAATCAGTTGCCTTACCAATTCTCAACCATGTGACAGACTTTGGGATTTAGAATGTGAATTTTGAGGTCCATGGTGAAAAAGTGCATGAGTTGCTTGCCTTTGCCGCTCATATTAGACATGTTATATATATATATATATATATATAATAATTACTTTATTTTATTAATTATATTAGTATTATTATAAATGTGATGTGTCACTTCGATGGAAAAGTTCCCAACAAGAGCTATTTGATCATCTAAAATCCGTACTACTTCATGGCATATATAAATAATCCTGTTATCATTACCTACATATATTGCTGGAGTTGAACAGGGTTCAACTGATTTTAAAATTATAAATAAATTATTTTATTAAATATTTTAAATAATTTTAGTAGTCAATACTTAATTGAATAAAGTACCATGCTTTCAATAAAAAAGTCGTGTTTTGGGAAAATGCTAGATTACAAAATAGATACGAATTTAAATGTTAGGAAGTGCTTAAACTATACCAAATTTGAGAAGTGTATGCACTGTAATATATTTTTTATCAAATGTCTCCGAAGAGACTGCACTATAGTATATTGGATCGGTCCGGATAGTAAAATATGATATTTGAAATTATGGTGTAAACTTTCCCGTTGTCGAATCTTCATCGGCTTCATTTGAGGTAGATATGTTTATCGGTCGAAGTATTTTTCATACCAAACTCGTTAATTACCTTAAACCTACGTACCAAACCCAATCATTTACCCCTTAAATTTTTACTATCCGAACCCGGGCATGCCCTGTCCGTTCAGCAAACACAAATCAACTATTCAAAACCCAATTATATTATAAAAAATTAAATTAAATTATACTTTAAAAAATTAAATTGAAAATAATTATCTAAAAAAACTAGGAGGTTATTTGGGCTAATAAAAAATAAAATTAAAAATATATTAATTTTACATATAAATACATGTATCTTTATAATAAAATTTAAATCATATTAAATATAATTTTTATAAAACTAAACCCGATCTATTCAGATTTGGTCAGTCAGGTTTAGCTGGTACCCAACCAGACGGCAGGCCTAATCTAAAAGAAGTTGCATTTGACATGAGTTACTGAGATTGTTGTTACCAGGGTCTAAAATTGATTCTCCAAACACAAAAATAGCCTGTCGGGTGTGTCCTAGCTATTCTTTTAGCTTGAGCCTTCACCAGTAGATCCCAACAGCAGAGAAGAAGACTAAGAAATAAGGCTGGAAGTGTGACGGCAACGGGACTTTGATGAAGAGCCCATTTCTAAGACTACCTTCATACCATGGAAGATTTCAATTGCAAGGTTATATGGGAATAAACTTAAGTGCTCTGCAAGTCAACGGCGACCCGCCACGAAAGCGCATCTTATTTAGAGTAACTATTAATGGTTTAACCCAATACTAATCGAGATGGTAGATGGTGCTCGTATTAGCTATTACGAATAAGACTCGGTTGAAGATGATATTATCATGCTTGGACTTTCGTTAATGCTCGCTGTGTTCAAAGTACTATTTTGCCCGACCTTAAACAAGTCGTTCTTTATTTAAGAGCTAGAGCTCTCCAAGTTGGCACTTTTAAAAATGTAGCATGGCCACAGGCCATGAATTATGATGGCGAAGGTATGTACAAATTTACAGACGGCAAAGATCATTAAACAATAGAATCCTAATCACAATGTGGGACTCTCCCAAGGGAGGACGCAGACCATTTGCAACAGATCGATCCATCGCAAAGTCAAGCCGAGCAACACTCATCAAACTCGTCACCCGAGTATTCATAATATGACTACCACAACCAATAAAATGTCAAACTTGGAGCTCCTAAATCTCAGTCAACTACCACAACCAACACTTCGACAACGAAGTTAATAGCTCAATATATTAGTTGAACTTGAAATCTTCCCGACTACACCAAGTATCTAAAATGTGGGACAGAGTTTGGTGTCCTAGAGTGTACCATCTGTGTCTATCATATTGAAGAAGAAAGCAGAGCTGAACTACCTGCTCACCGTTATTTGCCAGAAACAGAAATCAACCATTTGCACCCATTTCATAGCAGACAGAAAAAGCAACATATTCAGATATGATAAAGAGAACCCTCATACAAAATCAGTTCAATTGAACCGAGTGAGAGACTTCTCTATCACACAGACCTAGTGAACATAAAATAACATTATACAATAATATCATAAAATTGTTGAAAATATCTTCCTAACTCGCTGGACTCTTTCAGAAAAACGATTTATCAAATTACAGATTATAAAGCCACGAGCTGTGACCAAACATATATACCACGCTTATATTTATACGGAACGAACTATTTACAAAAAGTGGGGATCAGACACAAAAGATCACCTTAGTTTGTTCTGCGCAACAGCTTGGCATAACTCATCTTCATAAAACAGCACTCTATTAGAAGCCAGTGTCTTAAATGTAGCCTTGGGCAAGCCAGGAGGCATCATATACCTAACTGGAAATGCGGAATCCTGGAAAAGAACTGCAGCAATCTGACACACTTCAGTTCCAATAAATCGTGAAGGTGGCCGTGGCCCCTGCCGAGGTGCCTTAGGAGTATGAGGACTTGGACATGGATACCCTTTCCCATCAGACCAACTACATTTTGAGCAAAAAGGTACAATATTAAATAAACCACATTGATATTTCTAGCACATGCATAACTAGTCTCAAACCTTTTAAAAGGCCAATGTTCTGTTGGCAAAGGTGTCTTGGAGTTCAGCATCTCCTGACGAGATCTATCTGGAGTAGTGAAGTTAAAATGGTACTGCCTGGCAAACAAGACCTAACAAAAAGGTTGTCATGAATACCAATCACGTTTACAGTTACATAGATTTGCAAGTAAAATGACAGGGATACTTACTGATTTTCTGATTTTCTGGGAAACATGAAAAACAGCTTTCAATTGATCATGATGCAAGTGACACATGATTTTAACCTTGAAAAAGAAAAACAAAATATCTGGAATCATCCCAACCATTAACATTCTCAAATCAATAATCATTTAAAAAAAGTATCCTAAGAACCAGAATTACCAAGATATCCATAGGAAGAGATTCAAGCCTTGAGTCAGATGTGCAATCTGACATTTGAGGTGTTTTTGGAGTTCCAGGAAGGACTTTTTGTCTAGCACCATTGATTGTCAACTTTGGTGAAAAATTGGAGCTCCCAGGAGACAAAATTGGAGCCTTCTCCAGAGCCATAGTCTCAAGCACTTCATCTTCAACTTTCTTAGAGTCAATCACAAGCACCCTCTTCTTGCCTATGTCTGTACAAAATCTTGACGTAGCCCGAATTTGACGAAGCTCAGCAAGAGCCCCTGGTTTAAGATATTTATTTTTAGAACTAATTGATCGTTTCTTCTGTTTGCGCACCATGGATTCCTTATATTTTGGAGAACTTTTCCCCATGCATTAAATATATTGAACACAAAATACAGATCTTCAACCTGCAGAGAAACTTCCACATAATGAATTAAACGAACCACATAGCAAAAGGAGAAGCACCATAGTAAAGGGATGATTTCTGTTTAATGCAAATGCCTATATGCTAATATCAACAAGAATTAGACAATCTTCCTCATAATAGGACTTTGTCAACTAACAGCAGAAAGTATTAAAAGTAACAAAATGGATAAGAAGATACCACACAGCCTAACTTATATATGCAATCATAAAAACTCATGAAAGAAACTAACCAGCTACCTTTATAAATCATTTTTTAGCACAACATTAAAAATCCAAGACTTATAGAATACCATTTTTTAAAAATAATAATAAATTAAATTGTTACAGCAGTTGAATAGACAACAATTGGAAGAAAAAAATCTAAAATTCATCTCTTAGACAATTCTCAACTTAACCACCAATAAGCAAGCTAGAACACAACCCCATTTCCCCCTGATAGAACTAATTTCAACAAAAAAAAACATCAATTGAAAAAATCAATTACAAAAAGAACTTCAAAAAATCAGACAAATTGAATGCAATCCAGAGATGCAGAATACCCCTTAGCTATACTCATGCCTACAACTACCATATTCTATAAACATCGGCGCATGGAAGTAATCCAAAACCAAATCAATAAACAAACAGCAAAAAAAAAAAAGATGTCAAAGCAAAAGATTACCAAGTCCAACAGCATTGAAAACGCAACATAATACAACAAACGCCGCAAAAAAATAAAAAAATAAAAAAACTACAAGAACAAAGTAAATGATAAACAGTCTTCTTCCCCTTATTCCGGAAGGATTTAGAGACATGCATCCCATCACACCATTCATCACGCATCATTCCAAAAACCTCATATCGTAAAACTCCAAATCCTAAACAATAATCATATGAAAAAACAAAAACCATCTCCATAACAAAATACACAACTCCAAAACCTAGATTCACATCCAACCCATCTCCTAACCAAAAAAAAACCAGCACCAGCATTTCAGAGCATCAAACTAAGCCTAACCGACACCCCGCATCATCATACCAGCAAAACCGCATCCGCACCACCATTCCAACAAACATCCACGCTTATCGACAAGAACGCCATCAAACAGGAAACTAGACAACCACAGACGGATCAAAACCTTACTCCAAACAAACGACATCGAAACAGAGAGAAAGATCCGACCTTTGATGAAGAAACCGGCCACGAAACTCACAAACCAAACGACGCAAATCAGATCAGAACCCTGAACCGCCGGCGACCACCATCGCCGCCATCTCCCCCTTTCCCCCCATTTCCACGGCTCTTATCGTTCCCTCTCCCTTCGAATTTGCCCGCCATTTTTTTCAATCGCACGCTGCGGGACCCACGGCCTCCCGAGATGTGAGATTGCGTGGGGCCCGTCCTCACGCCGTGATCGCGTCGTCTTGGCCCCATCGGACGGTCGGGATCGCGAGGTGGGCCCGGACGGCGTACGAAGGGCGGGGGATTTTTTTCGGTTGTTTCCTTTTTTGAAAAATTGAAAGGCGATGATTTGTTGGGGTTATGGGAGGGAAAGTTTTGGATTAGGGGTTGAGCTAATCCGGATTAGGGGAATGCGAAATGACTTTTCTGCCCTCCACCGCACGGGCTTTTCGTGATTTCCCGAGAACACGGCACGAAAGTATCTCGTGCGAAGAACATTTTGCCCGTATCCGTATCGTCGTAAAGACGAAATTAACCCTTCCAGAACATTCGGTTTTTGCGAATGGGGCTGTTCGAGGTAGGGGCAGAAACGTCAGTATAGTGGGTTGGTTTATTTTGGTCAGGTGTGAGTTGCCGCAACTCACGTGATTTCATCGTGGGTCCCTGCCGCGTCTCCGATTGTAGCGGGCAACAGGCAAGATCTTAATGTAAGTGGGACCCGGCAGAAATAATACGGAAAGCACGTTAAAATTCGGGTTAACTGATAACCCTAATAATTTAGGGTGGAGTTATTAAAAGTTATATTAAGTTTTTTATTGTATGCGGTAGTAATAACTAACACGTTATTAAAATTAGTAATTAAAAAGATACAAAAAAAAGTGGACGATGGTTTATAAAATCTAGTAATTTTTCATTCTTACAAGAGGTTTTGGGTTTCTATTTGAAACAAAAATCTTTGTATTATTGGCTCGTTGGATGCGTTGATAATTTTAAACTTTTTAAAAAATTAATCAGGCTTAGGTACATAAAATACAAACCTTTAAATATTTCTTAATTTACTATTAATAATTTAGATGATTGGACATAGTACTCTTATTAAAACACTAGGGCAAGTGTCATACAACTTGTAATAGGGATGATAATAATATGTAGGATCTAATGCTTGGGTAGAATATGTATCAAATTATAATTGCATTTAATTTTTTTATAAACAAGCAAAAACCTATTAATCTAGCTAGATGTGTGCACAAACTTTATATGGGTATTATTTTAATTACATATTGACATTGAGGTTTGAATTTCGGATGTGATGAAAATGAGATTTTGAAACTAGATCATTATATTGATAGAAAAACTTCTCTAAAATATATTTTCTAAACTCTCTTTAAATTTTGATTTCATTGGCTTAAATATAATATATTGAAAATTGGCTACTAATTTAGTGTTGAGACCATTGTGGTTGTAGAGTCTCTCAATAGGTGATACATGACCTTTTGAAATATCAAAGACGAGTATATAAATTTGAGATTTGAAAATATATTTAATAAATACAAATTAAAATAAATAAGAATATATATATATATCAAAAAAAGGGATTGGGATGCAATATAGCGCACGTGTGGGAGCATGTGCTTAAACATCGGATACTATGGACGATGTTGGGGATTCTGCACGTGCGGTGTGTCGGTATATAAAACTGTGCCCAATAAAAGTTATTAATTAGTAGGGAATCCAAGAGTGCCAGGTGCATTGTAAAGGGTCCATGTTTTGGGTGTTAAACAAATAATTAAAAGAAAGATAATTAATCCACTGAGGAAATCGGGTTATAGTCGATTAATTACATGTCAGGTTTACTTTGATTATATTATTTTTATCACACGAAATGAAATGATCATGTTTTAATAGAAAAGCAGCTATGTCAGAACCTGGGATCCTATGTTAGTTAATTTAAGTTATATGTGCATGTGTATCACATAGTTTATTGCTATGGATTGGATATACAGTTATAATTTATCAGACATATGTAAGCATGACTTAGAAACGAGTCACCCAAATTAGCTCTAAGTTTATTCTCTCCTAAATGGGGATGAGTATAATATATCTCTGTATATTGGAGATTGCTCCATTTCAGCTATTACAGATATCCATGCATTAACTCATAAGAAATGTGGCCATTGTTTGAGATCACATAATTATTATTTTTTCGAATAGAATAAAATTATCCTCATTGACCATCTTTCCACTATTTATTTTGTTAGAGTTGTTCCCCCCCCCACCCCACGAGGAATGGCATGGACGGTGAGAGAAAAGTGGCGGCGGCAGGCAAGAAGGCAGGGGAAAAGTAAGCTAGGGCCTGGGTGCTCACCGGCAGGGCGCTTAGGTGCCGCCCATATGTGGGTTGCAAACCCATGACGCTCGAGTGCCGGTGGTCGTAGGTCCAACTCGGGAGTGAGTTTTGGACGGTATTTTGTCCGTTTTGGACTATTTTTCTGGCTATTCAAGCCAAATTTTGAGGGTTTCACCTTCAAAAGCCTATTTTGATAAAAAAAACCATCGATTTTTCAAAGGTGCTTAGGATTTTAGCATGGAGAAAAGAAATGAAATATTTTTTTGTTATGAGAAAGAGGTCGTGTTTTGAAGATTGAGATCGATTGAATCGTGATCTTAATCGAGTCTTCAACCAAAGTGGATTCTTCATCAAGATCATCGCCGGTTTGGTTCAATTTTGATTTTCTCCGCCTTCAGATCAATCCTAATTGTGATTGATAGTTGTTGATATGTGTTGGTGGAGAGTTTCTCTCATTAATTATTGTGGAGTGGTTTTACTCGGGTTTGTTCGGGAGTAGTATCACTCGTAGTTGTTATTAGGAATTGTTTTTACTCAATTATTATTTGTTGAGAGTGTTTCTCTCATGATTAAATATTAGTGATTATAATTAGTTTATTACATCACATTAGAAGTTTGGGGCATGGTTTTCCCTCCGAATTTATGGGTTTCCACTTAAATTTTTGTGTTTGGCATTTTATTTGCTTGTGATTTGTGAGTTGAAATATTATTTGTATAATCTTGTCTAATATTTAAATCATTTCCGAATTTTGTGGTATAAAAATCCCAACAAGTGGTATTAGAATTTGGTCATATCAATTTTGTTAGTATGTTACTTTTTGGAGAATTGACAAGATGTCAAAGAATACAATTAAGTTTGAAATTCCCATGTCTGATAGGAAGAATTTTGCTATGTAGAAGGTTAAGATGCATGTAATTATGATTTAAAATGTTTGTGCAGTTGCTGTCAAAAGCAAGAGTCAGAAACCAACATGTATGATAGATGTCAGAAACCAACATGTATGATAGATCTGCAATTTGCTGAAAAAAATGAGATTACTCATGCATATCTATTTGTGGTATTGGAGAATTAGGTATTATTCAATGTATCGATTGTTAATACTATAACAAAGACTTTGTAGAAGAGCCTCTTGAAAGTGAACGAAGAAAAATCTTTTCCAAGGAAGAAGCTATACAATTTGAGGATAAAAAATGGAGCTTCTATTCATAAGCACCTAAATGAGTTCAACTTTATAGTGAATGAATTGTTAGGAATACGTGTGAAGCTTGATGAGGAAAAATAGGCTACTTTACTTCTTTATTCGATGCCAAATTCGTGGGATAACTAGATTATGAGTCTAAGTTATATTACGAAGCTTGACTTAGACTCTGTGATTGCATCATTATTATCATAGGAGTTGAGAAGGAAGTCGTTGAAAAAACCTACTTCATCTTTAGAGGAACAAACTTTGACTTCTCAGGGGAGCAATAGTAAAACTGGAAAGGCAAACAATAGTAATCCAGGTAATGGTAACTTTAAGGAAAATGGTGGTATCAAGTGTTTTTAAAAAGACAAAATTAGTCATATTAGATAGTATTGTCACAAGTTCAAAGAGCAATTGAGAGATAAGAGGAAAGACCAAAAAGAGGATAAAAATCAGAATAGTGGTTCCACTCATGGTTCAAGTTGGGTCGTGGATTCTAGAACATCATTCCATGCTACATCTGATACCAGTCTCTTCACTATATACAAGTCATGAAATTTTGGAGAAATGAAAATGGAAAATCTTAGAAAGTGCAAGGTTATTGACATTGAAGATATGAGTGTAGTGACTAATATAGGTTATACACTAGGTTTAAAAATCATAAGACATGTTACAAAGTTGAGGTTGAATTTGAGGTTAAATTAACCGAGAGTTTTTACTATTTTTATATGGTGAATAAGTTCTTATTGTTCTATTTAACTCAATAAAGTAGGTAAATCAATAAATCGAATGATAATTTAGAGCTCTATCCCTAGTACTCAATAAAAAATAAACATATATTTTAGAATATTCATACATTGGGTGTATCCTGATACTACAACTAATATCTCCCACTCACACATTAATGAATGGTACTAAATCAAGCAGATTACCTAAGCTCTCTCACTCCCTAATAAAATATGTGAGTGTTTTTCATTAATTAAGACTTGTTCATATGAAACTAGATTCTGTGACTTGCAAAAACATCAATATAATAACGATATACTATTATGCACCGGTTATGAATAACACATGAACTGCCCCATAAATTAACAGTGAAATATTCGTATCCCTAAAACAAAATTATTTATTTCTCTCTCACCATCTACATTATACAACTCATCATTAAGTAATACTGCAGACTTGGATACATATAAATAATCTTCCTCTCAAACTCTTATTATTTTAATTAAATAAAATTATGACTTTCCTAAAAAATATGCCTAGTAGTATGAATGGGCTACCAAAGTAAGTATTCCCTGCACTTTTTGTGCCTGTGACTGCTCCATACTATTTGATATAATGATATGCTTGAGAGTATGACTCAGGACAAGGCTCTAATTTTATCTCCAGAGAGCTCCAATTTTTCACTAATTTTGACAATCAATATCTACAAAATCACCTTAGATGTCAGATTGCTGAGCTGACCCAAGGTTTGAATCACTTCCAATGGACATCTTGGAAATTATGATTCTTTTTTTTAATTTTTATTGGTTTGAAAATTATAAATGGTTGGGAAATGTCAGATTTTTTTTGTTTCTAATTTTAAGGTTAATGATAAATTGCCAAGAGGTTAGAAAAAACATTTAGATATAGTTAATGAAGTTAATAGCTCAAGATATTGCTTTGGTATAGTGTCTTGTTAGGCTAATAACTTTATATTCATATAGATTATAGATATTAGGATTTGTATTTTCATATTTTTGTTTATATATAGTAACCAAATAAATGTTAAAAGTGACTCTTGTAAAATATAATTTGTTGTATATTATTAATATTAAACCCTCTATAATATTTTAAATCTAGTCAAGCCCTGTTCGACTTGGGTGAACTATGTATACTACATTGTGCCTAAAAATCTCAGTATGACATCTGGTACAACATTTAAAACTATGGCAGAAGGTCAAGAAAATCGTGAACAATGTGGTGATGGTTAATCGTCAAAAAATTGATAAATAATAAATCATAAATATTTTTAACCATAATGTAATCTCACTGCACTACTTCTTCCCTCTATCAAGTATATTTCTCCTAATCGCATCCACATCTAATATTTACTCTTGAATATTTTAGGTACATTATAAACAAATTATCAAATTATAATTGCACATAATTTTTAATTAATAAACAAACAAAAACCTATCTTTTATATTATTAGTTTTTTATATTATTTTAAGCATGCGATATATTTACATTGAGGTTTAAATTTTGGAAGTGTTACAAATTAGATTTTGAAACTAGATCAGTATATTAATCAAAAACATCTGTAAAATATTCAGATATCAAAGTTGTTAAATATGCATTAAATAACTTAAAATACACGCTTCACATACATCTTTAAATTACCATGTTTTATATATATAATCATTAAATATGCCTACCTTATATTAGTTAGTGGTGAACTAATAAGCTATTAGGATGAGATATAGCACCCATTTATTATTAAACTTTTTAAATTTTTATTGAAGATATTTAATCGGTGGTGATTTGCTTGCAGCTAATTGGGTCATACATCCGTATTAACATAATTTAGCGCTCATATTTAAAACTTAAAAGCATTTTTATATAAATTATTGACCTATTCTACGTCTTATTCTGTGTTGCACAGAATTGGGGTATTAGCTAATTAGTTATTTTTCACACACTTGTGTTAGAACAAATTTCTTATCTCCTAAATAGGTATAATTAGTAGATATACAATATTAGAGGTTGCTACTATATTTGGTCATTTATTAAGATCATATGAATATTATTTTATTTTTCAAATAGAAAAAATTATCCACTTCATCCAACTGTCCTTGTAATTTAAGGTTCTATTTTAATTCAAGCTTATATACAAATGTATCTATATCATTTCATAATATTTTTTTCCTATATATTAATATGCAAAATAGTTATTCAAGATGTAACTTTCCTTCTTCTTATCCATTTATTTATCTGATACTGAATTTTTTTATTATATATTAATGTTAAAAATAATAAAAGGTGATGCTTTTTTTTCCTGGAACAACAAGGGGTCCTATATCAAGCTTGGCACCAGCTCAATCCAATGCCACAAGTAGCTCTATCATCCATGAGATCATGGCAATGGTATAGTGGTTGCACTCTCTCGTGTCCTTCGTTATCCTCTATCGTATAAACGAGAGGCCTATAGTAGTCCATGCACGAGTTCATGCCAACTTCACTATAAGCCTCCCTTCTACTTACCACCCAAACAATCCATCTCCTTCTACCCGCCATGGCCAACCCTGTGTCCATTGAAGTATGGAATCCCAATGGTCGATTCAGAGTTGTAAGCACCAAACCCATGCCGGGTACCAGGTGGATTCGCCTCCTCACCGACCAGGACTGCCGAGTTGAAGTATTATTCTTCTCACTCATAATCCTTGTTAGACATGGATGTCACAATTTATGCGTTTTTTAAAGTTTTCTGTGATCATAGATATGTACCCAGAATAAGACCATCTTGTCTGTGGAAGATATTATAGCGCTTATAGGCAATAGATGTGATGGAGTGATTGGGCAGGTGAGTTGTGGGTGAATTGAATGAATGAATGGCTTGTTTATTGTTAAGACATTTGTTAACTTTTTGGGTTTTGGTTTTTAGCTTACTGAAGACTGGGGAGGTGCTATTCTCCGCTTTGAGCAAAGCAGGGGGAAAGCTTTTAGTAACATGGCAGTTGGATACAACAATGTTGATGTTGATGCTGCCACCAGACATGGGATTGCAGTTGGGAACACTCCTGTAAGCGGCGACCAGATTGGCACAGTAATTGTACGAGCATTTATTTGTGTAGCACAAGTGGAGAATGATAATTTTTCGTGTTCTTTGTTAGGGAGTCCTTACTGAGACAACAGCAGAGCTAGCTGCTTCACTTTCTCTAGCAACTGCTAGAAGGATAGTTGAAGCAGATCAATTCATGAGGGCAGGATTATATGATGGATGGCTACCTCACCTGTATGATATTTTTCTACGTCCAACGTTACATATAATTGTTCTACTACTCTTTCTAAAATTTTTCGTTGTCTGCAATTTGCCTGTTAGTATTTATCTTAAACACTCACCATATGGCTTTTGTAAGACACCATAGTTATCTATGTTATGCTTTCAGAAGGATATAAATCCGGGTGATCATTTGGTTCTCAAACCATATTACAGCTGTTTTTTTTACTATTTTTGGAAAGATTAATCTGTTAGAGAAGAGGCCATCTAATGTTAGCATCCACCTTTTAATTTTGAAGATGGAGCAAAGATGTGATCGATGAGTTTATCTTATTGTGTAGATTTGTGGGTAATCTGTTGAAGGGGCAAACTGTTGGGGTTATTGGTGCTGGAAGGATTGGTTCTGCTTATGCTAGGATGATGGTAAGACTAGCCTTCATGACAGAAGCCACTTAATCAATTGTTAGCCAGAAATTGATGTTGTAATCTTGACAGATTGAGGGGTTCAAAATGAACCTGATATATTATGATTTGTACCAATCAACACGGCTGGAAAAGTTTGTGACAGGCATGCATTGCGTTCCTATCTTCTGATGCAGAATTGTGATTGAATTAAGAAAAATAGTTGTCTCAAACTTATACTCATCAACCTTTCCTTTCTCAGCTTATGGGGAATTCCTGAAAGCCAATGGTGAACAACCAGTTACATGGAAAGAGCTGCTACGATGGAAGAAGTGCTTAGAGAAGCTGATGTGGCCAGTTCCTGCTTTATTTTTAGTTCTTCATTCCTTCATAGAAAATTGTCTAAAAGCATTATTGAGGCCTATATACTTCCTAATGACCTAATCTTGCTAAGTGAAGTAATAACAAATTTAAGATAGTAGAAGCAATTTTCAACAATTTTTTAACATCAATTTGGATTAGAACCGAGATACTTTGGCTCTGATATCATCTAAAATTTTGTAGATTCGCGCTTGCTTCAAAAATAAAGTTTTAAGGAAAAGGAACAATTTACTAGTAATGTCATTAGTCATGAGTGAAATTTCTTGCAGATAAGCCTGCATCCTGTTTTGGATAAAACCACATATCATCTCATCAACAAAAACAGCCTTGCCACCATGAAGAAGGTGCACTTGCAGAGAACTTCCATTTCTATTCACAAGATAATTACCTTAACAGAGATCCATAATGATAATCGAATTTTTATACAATCGCAGGAGGCTATCCTGGTGAATGCAAGCAGAGGTCCTGTGATTGATGAAGCTGCTTTAGTGGAACATCTTAAACAAAATCCCATGTTTCGTGTTGGTCTTGATGTCTTTGAGGTACCAATGTAATTCTAAACAAATTTTCGTTATATCCTTTATTTGATAATCTTAATCCAAACTCATGAAATATTGCTTCCCCAATAGGATGAACCACACATGAAACCAGGTTTGGCAGAACAAAAGAATGCTGTTGTAGTACCTCACATTGCATCAGCTTCAAAGGTTTAAACCAACAGAAAACTAGTTTTATTATGGAAAATGCTGCTCTAGTTTGCTTTTTACAATTAATCTATCTTCTGAAATATGTGTGTTGTTTTTTGCAAATATCAGTGGACTCGTGAAGGAATGGCAACACTTGCTGCTCTAAATGTTTTGGTGAGTATTAAGTTGTATAGAGTAGGATTTACATACTACGATTTGATGATCCAGTGACTAAAACTAATACAAATTTTCATCACTGTGATACCAGGGAAAATCAAAGGTTACCCAGTTTGGTCTGATCCAAATCGAGTAGAACCTTTCTTGGATGAGAACTCTCCTCCTCCACAAGCTAGTCCAAGTATAGTGAATGCATAAAGCTTGGTGGGTACTTAAATTTTGCTCATAGTTGTGTTTCTCAAAAACTAAGCTGATCAAGTGTTTCTGCATATTTGGTGTTGCAGGTTGGCCAACTTCTAAGCTGTAAGCAGGAATCTGATACTAAGTTTGCTTATCATGGAAGTATAAATTGTATAGTGGAGGGCAAATGAGGGTTTGATCATATAGCGTAATGGGGACAATGTCAATGTCTCATCATGGTAGGATGCCCCAGCCTTTGCCTTTTTCATTTCACAAGTAGACAGGTGTTTTCTTTTGGGCCTACTACCATAATGAACCACTTGCCTTCTTCGAGAGGAAGTTTTTTTAATATGTTTGAAATGCAACAAAGGGATCAACCAACATAAAGAAAATTCATGTATTACTTGGCTTGCTATAAATACTAGTTGTCATTTGACTTTGAGTAACACAACCCTCTAGAAGAGAAGCTTAATATTTATTTTATTTAGAACGTATATAATCTTAAAGTAACTTTTTTTTTCATGTAGTTTATACCAGGTACATTTAAGTCTTTCTTTTTCTTCTTTTTTTTTACTTAATACGCAAAAAAGAAAAAAAATGTCTGAGGGCAAATCTTAATATAGTCATAAATGACAAATTTTTTATGGCTAGATGTTTTTTTCAGTGCACCCTCTTTTTTTTATCTGAGCTAGAGACCAGCAATGCACCCCCCAAAAAATTAGTGAACAGAGAAAAAAATCTCACATCTAAGAAAATTTTCAATGCCAGACAAACTTTTTTTAATCCTATTCTATTGTTTCAATTGCTCTAATTCTAACATATATATAATCTTGTTTAAATTGTTTACTGTTGTCAATCCTAAAAAAATACCCACCATTTCATTTTCAGAAAGCGGTAGGATTGCTTCCATCATCCATGAAACTTATTAGAGAGTAAAAATATAAACAAGACAAAGCACCATCACGTCTCAGACGTAGTATTCATCAAGCGGTCACTTTTGTTTTACCAAAAGCTCTGTTTATTTTTCTCTTATCTAACACATGAGATCGATAAAATAAGATTTTTTGTTCAATTATCTCAAATCATTAAAGTAGTGGTGGCCAAGTCCCCGTTTTTTCTTATCCATCCAATCTCAAATTGCTGTTATCATCCCTACATGACAAACAATTGGGAAGCGACCTGCTAAAATAAAGCTACCAACTTTGCCTATTCCCCATTCTTCAACTCAACCAGCATCCTTCTTCCAAGTTCCAACCACAATGCACCCAACAAAGAAGACCATCTTCTTCTTAGCCATGGCTCTGACCATGGCAACCCACATTGCTGCTGCAACAGTTGAAGAGCTTGACATGGAGGAAAAGACACAAGGAAAGTTGGAGGTGTACCTGACATCTCTGCGTGGGGCTAGCAGCTTTCTTCCAGAAAGCAAGATCACCTGCAAGTCTGATCCTACTGTTTGCTTTGTTAGTGGATCACCAGGGCCGTATTGTTGCAAGAAAGTTTGTGTAGACATTTACAGCGATCATTACAACTGTGGTGGCTGCAAGAACAAGTGCGAGGATTCAGAGATGTGTTGCAGTGGCTATTGTGTGTCTGCCTATAAAGGTTGTGGATCTTTGGTGGCATGAAAATCCCTATGATCAAGAGAGTTGAGTCTTACCATGTTCTAATTATAAATCCTATGTGTGAATGTATATCTTAGTCAGCTCTTGGATCTGGTTCTATGTTATTATTTTCCCGTTTTTCTCCGCTTGTAAAAGTGGAATTTGTAAGTGATTGGTGTGCTCCTTTGAGCATATGTTGTGCATCAGATTGGATCTTCCCAATCTGATGAAGTGCTTGTTCTAGATCTGATTTAAATAAAGGTGGGCTACATGTTGGTTCTCAATCTGATTATCAATTCAGATGATCAGTTCTTTGTTTATGAACTTGTTATCAACATTACCATTCTACAGGCAGTTTATCTTTATTCTATGTCATTCAGTTTTATGAACTAGATGCTGCTAGTTTAAGATCTGTTTAATAATAATAATAATAATAATAATAATAATAATAACGTTATTTAATTTTGATGTCTGTGTAACAAACTTGAGAAAAAGGATAAAAAGAGCACAAATCAATAGTAGATCGCTGTTTCCTCAAAATTAAGGGAATTATTTGTGAGGTTGATTCTATGACAGGATCAAATTAGCCAAACACAAAAAGTAAGCTTATGACTTCCATGGATAAAAGCTTGACAAACAGTAAAGACACGACTTTTTGTTAGCTGAAAGAAGAAGCGAGGAAGAAGGCAGATGCCCAGACGTCAGGAAAAAATTTCAGAACCCGAACGCCCGACACTGTTCTTACCCAAAATTTTATCGAAGGCAAAGAAATTTCTGAGCGCCACGTATCTCAGATAAATTAATTTTAAAAAATAAAAAAAGTTAAATATTAATCTAGGCCGTCCGATTACAAGGACGGCCTAGATGCATTATTTTTTTAAAAAATAAAATTCTTTTTGCAGGCGCCCCTACGCCGGCGCCGCCTCCTGCCAAGGGCGGCTACCGCGCTCCTTAAGGTCAAGGGTGGCCATCTCTCGCCGGCCGGCCCGTCATGGCCCGCCACGGTTGGCTCAAGCCATGCGGCCACATCTATGACCGCACGGCCTTATGGGTGGTGCGTGCCAGACTTGGCCAGTAAAGGCCAGCTCTGACTGCCGCAAGCCTGTCCAGCTGTCGCGTGCTAGACATGGTCGTCCCTTGACCGGATCTAGTCAAGGGACAGCCAGGTCTGGCCGAGGGACAGCAAGGTCTGGCATGTGG
Source organism: Piper betle (assembly GCA_033002965.1). NCBI lineage: Eukaryota > Viridiplantae > Streptophyta > Magnoliopsida > Piperales > Piperaceae > Piper > Piper betle. The sequence continues at coordinate 41,811 of JAURVB010002924.1, read as the reverse complement.
CGGCTAGACCTGGCCTGTAGAGGAGATGAGCAATCACATATGTGGCCGTGTAGGGAGAGGAGCGGCCTCCCCACTAGATAAGGCTGCACAGCCCGATCCGATAATAGGAGAGAAACAGTCACAGGGGAAAGGCGATCGACTTTTGATATCGAGTAGAGGCAATGGCGAAGGTCGACCGACAAGTAGAGGAGCCGTAGCAGTGGTGGCAGAGCAGGAGAGATGGTGATATTTTTTTTAAATTTTAATAATAAAAAAAGATATGGGCCATCTATATAATCGAACGGTCCAAATTAACAATTGGCGTAGATATCCTTCCATACCTCTTGCTCAAAAATATTTTAAATTCTACATAGAAAGTTCCCTTCAGCGAGGGGAAGGAAAATTCTATGCGCTATGTATTAATCTGGACCGTCCAATTAGATCGGCGGTCCAGATTAATATACAAAACATTATCAAACCTAACGAAACATAATGAAATCCATAGCTGCCCAACCCTCCTCTGCCGCCCTGCCGCCGGAATCGACGGCCCCCTCCCTCCCCAACCCTCTGTGGCCGCCTCTGACCCTCGCTGCCCCGGCTGCCGCCTCCGACCATTGCTGCCCGCCGCCGGAGTTGACGAACCCCTCCCTCCCCAACCCGATTGTCATCTTCGGTCTATTTCCTTTTTTCAGGTAACACTAGCATGTTTCACTTATATCTCCATCTTCTGTGATCTTGCTACTCTGTCTAGGTGAATCGAGCCAATTCTTGTTCTCCTTTAGCACTGGATAATTTCTACGAGGGTATTCGCTTGGTGTGCTCGTCACATGCTTGACGGCGGGGGCTTTTGCTTTAGTCGCACTCGGCTTCGAAGGCTGAATGGGCTTATCTCATTTCTTGTTGTGTGCGTCAGTGCTCTTTGTGCGACTGGGTTCTCGGGTTTAGTTCCCATCGAGAAATTATCTGTCCAGTGGGCTTTTGATTCTGTTTTCTAAGGAAACTCTTCCAAATCCATCAGCTTCGCTATGACGTTTGGAATTCCCTTGCCCCGTTGAGTTCCCCGACAGTTTCAGTTTGTGCGAACCAACCTCCTGTGGTGTACTGCTTCCCAAGTTTGTGTTGCTACGAACTTGAGCATTTCTGGTATTCATTTTCGTGTTTGAGGATGCACGAGCTGGTTCTCTTTCAACCCAGGCTCTTGTCGCCCAGTGGTGCCTGGAAATGAATTCCAGGACGCTCTGATTAGATTGCCGTCCGGGCTTGTGCTGGCTGTTGTACATCGTGATTGCATTTTGTTCCTCCTCTTGCGTACCATCCTCACTGTCTTCCTGGATCAGAGTGATTTTCTTCTTGCGTACCATCCTCACTTTAGTCAAGAAGAGAATCTGATTTTGAGTGGTAAGTCTAGCTGCTGTCATACAACACAAGTTGTATAATGATGTAATTGAGTATCCAGATTATGACGAAAGGAATCACCTTTTCTTAGCAAATAGCGTTTGTCGTGTGTATTTGATTTAGATGGTTGGGCTTTTTTTCCTACCTTACATGACCTTGTTGCTTAAAATTTTTATGTTAGATCGGTTGTATTTTCTACCTTTCGATTATGCGAGTGCTTTTAATTTTTTAACGTAGAAGGGATAAACAAAAATAATGCTACCTATGCCTTCTTTTAATTTAGCTACATTGAGATATGGATTCCAGAAGATAATCTTGTGCACTTTTTCTTCCAGTCAATGGTCAGGTTTGATTGTTTAAAATTGTGTTATTTTTTCCCCACCATTTACTGGTAACATATTTGGTTTCACTGAGGTTTTGTTCTTTACTTATACAAATTCAAGTTCTACATTTTTTTGTTGCCTGCGGTTGTATGTGTTTTGATTATAAGGAGCATAACTTTTTCAAGTGTTGCATGAACCGAAGAAGGAGAAGCCACCGCAACCGTCATCAAACCCTGTCAAGTCTGGAGTGAGGCAAGCAGGAAAATAACATATATTGCTTTTTAAGTTTCTTTGTTGCATAAGCTTTTGAATGATATGGATTGTTCCTTATTACATTGTTCTATACATGTAGGACTACCAAGGATGAACTCAAAGGTCTTTATGGAAGAAATTGTTGAGGATAATAGTGATGAAAGATGTTGAAAGTATAAATGAGGTGACAAAAGGCTTAAATAGAGATGAAGAGTGCCAAGGTCAGTTGTATGAGTCATTAGTGCCCTGTATAGGAATGAAGTTCGATTCAATTGAAGAAGCATATTCTTTTTATAATGGATATGGCAAAATGAAAGGGTTTGGAATTAGAAAAAGTACTTCCCATTACGATAGAAAAACAAATACTATATGCAGGAAGTTATTTGTTTGTCAAAAAGAAGGTACAAAGAGGACCAATGACAGGAGAGAGGTTGGAAAAAATGTTAAAAGAAGAGCAGATATGCGAGAGGAATGCAAGGCAAGAATGTTAATAAAATTAAATGAAGGAGGTAATTGGACAGTGGATATCTTTGATGACATACATTCACATGAGTTTGCATCTCCATCAAAAATATCAAAGATCCGTTCTCATATGAAAATGACGTCAGTTTCAAAAAATATGATTGATGAACTCTATAATTGTGGCATTGGACCATCAAAAATTTCAAGGGTTTTACATTCTTGTGGTGATGGTTTGGATGGAGATTTTACTTCTGCTGATTGTAGAAATCATTTGGCCAAGGCAAGAAAAAATAATGTTGGTCGTCAATGTATGAAAGTGTTAGAATACTTTCAAAGTAAAACAGGGGTTGAAGAAGGATTTTTCTTTAAGATGGAAATTGATGAAAATAACCAAGTTAGAAGTGTTTTTTGGGCTGATAATAGGGCAAGGATGGCATATATGCAATTTGGAGATGTTATTATTTTTGATGTGACATATAATACAAATAGTTTTAAAATGCCCTTTGCTCCCTTCACTGGCGTTAATCATCATAGACAATCCACTCTTTTTGGATGTGCTTTGCTCGCAGATGAAACAACTAGTACTTTTATATGGTTATTCCGAACATGGTTAGAGTGCATGTGGGGCAAAGAGCCGCAATGTATCATCACTGATCAAGATGTGGCCATGAAAAAAGCTATTTCGGAGGTCTTCCCTAACACTCGACATAGATTTTGTTCTTGGCACATTGGAATGAGTGGACGGATGCATTTAAACCAATTAGGGAAAGACTTGGAATTTTAGGAATGATTACAATGACTGGGTATATGCCGACACAATTGAGGAGAGTGAAGCTAAGTGGATAGAAATAAAAGAAAAATATGATATTAAAGAAGGAAGTTGGTTATATGGAATGTACAATGTTCGTGGCCATTGGATTAATGCTTACCTGAAGGATTATTTTTTTGCCGGAATGACTTCTAGCCAGCGAAGTGAGAGTGTGAATGCTTTTTTTGACGGTTTTGTAAATGCTCAAACACCAATTAGTGAATTTGTACAACAATATGATAATGCTATGCATGCAAGGCGGCAAGAAGAAGCTTTTGAGGATCACAAAAGTTTACATGAGAAGCCTGTATTGCATGTAGGGAACAAACTAGAGCAGCATGCAAGATCTATATACACGAGAAAGATGTTTTATGTTTTTCAGGAGGAATTAAAGCAATCTCTTTTGTACAAATGCAAGGAAGTTGGTATTGAAGGTTCAAAACAAATATATGAGGTAAAGAAAGGTGAGGAAGCTCGAAAACATCAAATAGTTACCTTTGAAGACAAGTCGGAAATTTTTGTACAGTGCACTTGCAAGAAGTTTGAGAGTGAAGGTATGTTATGTCGACATATTTTAAGGCTTTTCTTCCAAATGGATATGGATGTCATACCTCAAAAGTATATATTATTTCGATGGACAATCAATGCTAGATTTTCATCAAGTGCTACCTTGAAAACGGCCAATGAGTCTCAAAATTCAACTATTTCACCATTTATGTTGATACTCTTTTCAAAGTGCAATGTATAGGATTTCGAATTCAATTTGTCTGACACCTCAACATTGGGCTGTTGCTATGCCACTGCTTAAAGCTGTTGTTGATGAGCTTGATCATTTATCTTTGATGTCTACATCTCTTGAAGAACAAACTATTCAACCAAGTGTCACACGTGCTACAACAGAAATAAGTAGAACACCATTAGATCAAATCCCTCAAGTTGTCCTTAAAGATCCTTCCAAAGTGAAGAGTAAGGGTCATCCGAAGACAAGTAAAAGGCTGAAATCTAGCTTAGAGATAAATGTGACTTCTCAAGTTAAGAAACGGAGATGTGGAATTTGCCAAAAGCTTGGTCATTACATGAATACTTGTCATTTATATAAGGTATAAGAATATTGAATGATTTGTATTATATATTTTATGCTTATGAGTACTTTGTTAATTACATATTTGTCTTTACAGGAAAAAGAATCTCAAGAAGGGAATTCGGGCAACAGCGTCGGGAATGAGCCCTTGAATTAACTAAAATAATGTTGGGAAGTGTTTCAAGGTGATATGTAGCCCTTGAATTAACAAAAGACAGGTGATATGTAGCCCTTGAATTACCTTGTTCTTAACAAGCAGTTAAGCACCATAATTTCTATGATAAATACTGTTTTTGACTTCTTTGCTCTCTGCTGCTGGACTTACAAAAGACCTCCTTTCAGTTTGATCATAAACTCTGAAATCTATTTTTACTGTTTGCAAAACCATATTTGACATTAGTAGCTATTCATCTTGCTTTGTGAGCTAAGATTACCTAGTGCATTTGCTTATGAATGGATTGAAGTGTATGTACATTTGTATTATTAATTTGTTGGAATAGGGTAAAATTATTTACCTACACTGGTATTATGCGCTGACAATTTTTATTTTGCTTGCAGAGGTGTATGGCATATGGCGAGGGTCTCAAATTTGATCCCTATAATTCTGTTCTTCTCTGCAATAGGGCAGCTTGCAGATACAAACTTGGACAGTGGGAGAAAGCTTTTGATGATTGTAACGAAGCTTCAAGAATGCTACCGAATTACAGAAAAGCACTACTTAGGCGAGCTGCATGCAATGACAAGGTTATTTTTCTATCCTTTTTACTCTGTATGCTCTTGTTATTTGTCACTTCAAAATGTGTTGTTGATGCAAATCTCTTGTCTTGCAAATATAGCTTGAGAGATGGGGCGATTCTGTTAGAGATTACAAAATCTTGAGAAAAGAACTTCCCAGAGACAATGAAGTTGCTGAAGCTCTATTTCATGCACAGGTTGCTTTAAAAAAATATCGTGGTGAAGATGTTCATAACTTGAAGTTCAGCGGTGAAGTTGAGGAAATTTCTGGCTTAGAACCTTTCAAGGAGGAAGTGTCTTCTCTTGGTTTGTCTCATTTCTCACATATAATAGCCAAATTATTTGTAATGCAATTTTCATTCTTATTCATGACAAACAATACATTCAAGGGGTTTTTGTGGTGTACTTCATGCTGACAGTAAATATTGATATATGCTGGTTTATCTTATTTTTATCATTTTTAATTGCATTGGATCAACCTCTATAACCTGACTGATTTATTGAAGGTGAATTTGGACAAGAGCCCGTCTTTGGCCAATGCTAAAAATGCGAGAATTGTTCCCACATTCAAAATATACAAAAATGAATGGTTTGAACAGATGGCAAGTACCGAACTTACAAGTACAAGAAGGTTTTACTTTATGGGCGTCATGTACTTCGGTGATCAACTATGTTGAAAGTAACAGATCTACTCTTCATCTTCTTCTACAATGAACTTACCATTGTCTGATTTCTGAAGGGAATTTGTTGTTCAATTAGTACACTTGACTAATGGCAGCTCAAGGATTGTCTGGTTTCCATCTACTATCTTGTTGAAATTGAGAACTCTTATTTAGATGTCACAAGAAAGTGATGTGAAATGGGAATTTTGTGGCTGGCTTGGACCCTTCAAAACAATCTATACAGTCAGCATTGTCGGAAAGAACATTATCATACAGTGAAAAAACAAATAAGAAAAGAAATATTGCATGTATTATCTGCCATGTGTGTACTTGGTAAGTGAGTACTCAAAGATCCCAATCTACACTTCCTTTGCTCCCGTTTAGGGCAAAACAAAGTTGTTACATCAGAAAGAAATAAGCTTACAAACAAAGTTTACAACAACACTTCTTTGCATCTTCAATAGAAGAAAGCTTACAAACAAAATAACTTTCACAATCATCCCAACAAAATTCATAGATCCAATCACTTTGCCCAAAATTCATATTTAGTTCTCAATTTGGTCACTTCCCCGAGCCCTAGCTCTTGCAGCTGATCTAACATTGTTTATAACCATTGTGACTTCAATATGCAGAGAATCAAACTGTTCAGCTTTTCCAGCAGCCTCAACTGCACTCTCATACCTGCAAACATCTCCAATCCATTGTGACTAGCTCAAAAACTCTTCAACGTACGGGAACAAATTGTTTAAGATGTAAATTCACCATCCCATGGCAATCTTTACTAGTGCACGGACAAATAGCAGGCAGGAATCACAAAGATAAACAAGCAAAAGAATGCAAAAGTAAGACCTCTGCAAGCAAAATAAAAATTGTCAGCGCATAATACCAATGTAGGTAAATAATTTTACCCTTTTCCAACAAATTAATAATACAAACGTATCCTAACCAACAGCATCATCAATTCATTACTACCAAAATTCATCATTTAATTCAACCAACAAAGAAATTTTTATTTTTTTAAAAACCAACTGTACCTTATAAAAGCTCCATTAATATGGACGAAGAGGTGCTCCAATGCTGCCAATCAGTGCGTGTCTGAGATCGGCTAAACAAACCAAAAAAACAAGAAAAAAATACCCAAAAAATCAGGAAAAAATGCAAATAACGTAAAAAACAAAATTTGTTAAAAAAACTTGATTGGCACCGGCTGAGGGTGTGCGATGGCTGAGTGGCCAAATCCAGGCTCGGGGACAGAGGGAGGCCGACGGTGCAGAGAGGCAACAGTGGCAAGGCGTGGGTAGGCAGTGGGTGGCGGTAGAGGTGTGGAGAGGCGGTGGGAGGAGGAGGCGGTGAGAAGTGTGGAGTGGCGGTGGGAGGAGGAGGAGGAGGAGGTGGAGTGGAGAGGCGGCAAGAGGCGGTGGGTGGAGGAGGCGATGAGAGGCGTGGAAAGGCGGTGGGAGGCGCCATAGGCGGGGATCTCCACCAGGGTTTTCTATAATAGGGTATTCTGATCCTTGCCGTCCAGATGACTGGACGGTCGTGATGAAAGATGGGTGCAGAAATATGTTTCTGCCTCTGGTTGAGGAAATTTTATCTTACTTCGAGTTTAGTCTAAGTTTTTTAAAGAGCTTTTACATTTTTGTTTAAAATATAATCTAATTTATTGTTAGGATATTAGGGAGAAGTAAGAGAGGATTTAAAGGAATTTAAAGAGCTTTTACGTTCTTTATAAGAATATGATCTCACTTATTGTTTGGGTATTAGGGAGAAGCAAGTGAGGGATTCTTTAAGGGTTTCTTATGGAGGGGAGAAGGGTGGTTTTCTTTTTGGATTACAAGAAAAATTTATAATTATTATTTATTTATTTTATAGTATAAATTAATTCTTTTGATGGGTCATGCACGATAATTATTAATGTCTTTCTATTTGTTTGTTCTTTATCATTATTTTATCGTATATTTTCTAAATTTTACTCCACCGTATCGATTAGGCAAGGTCTATATCTCCCACATTTTTATTGGGAGAAAAATGGAAGAATTGCAATTTTGATTTCATTTTTTCTTATTTCTAATCTTAGATAGACATTGACTCTTTTTTACATTATTTGCTACCACTGTCATTGATTGCTATTTGATGAGAAATACAAGCAATTGTACATCAACTCATGGCTCCGGTTCAAAGGAATTGATACCTTTTGATGGATGACTTCAAATAAGGTGAGCAATGTTTCATCTTTGTGATTAGGGGTGCTAAGCTAAAGGAGCAAGCGAGTCTAATACGTAACTTAAAAAAATGATATCAATGTAGATTGAACCCACAACCTTGAGATTATCAACTTGAATATTTACCATCTCAACTATTTCACTTTTTATATTATATTATATATATATATATATATATATAATATAATATAAAAACTATATTATTATATTATTTTATCGAGTCGAACTCGAGTTATAACCGAGTCGAACACGACCTTGCTCAAGCACGGCTCATAAAATTCAAGTTCGAGTTGAATCGAGCCGAGCCGAGTTGAACGCTAAATGCTCAATAGTTAGTTTGTTCAATTAGCAACCCTATTTGTGATTAAAAGGCATGAGTTCTTTTTCCCTTTTTCCTCTTTTCCTTCATGCATACCATATTAATTTAGGCATGATCTCTTGTTCATAAACAAGCAAAATAATGCAAAAATAAGACCTCTGCAAGCAAAATAAAAATTGTCAGTGCATAATACCAATGTAGGTAAATAATTTTACCCTATTCCAACAAATTAATAATACAAACGTACGTACACTTCAATCCACCATCCTAACCAACGGCATCATCAATTCATTATTACCAAAATTCATCATTTAATTCAACCAACAAAGAAATTTTTATTTTTTTAAAAACCAATTGTACCTTGTAAAAGCTCCATTAATGTGGATGAAGAGGAGCTCCAATGCTGCCAATCGGTGCGTGTCAGAGATCGGCTGAACAAACCAAAAATAACAAGAAAAAATACCCAAAAAATCAGGAAAAAATGCAAATAACGTAAAAAATAAAATTTGTTAAAAAACTTGATTGGCGCCGGCTGAGGGTGTGCGATGGCTGAGTGGCTAAATCCAGGCTTAGGGCAGAGGGCGGCCGACGGTGCAGAGAGGCAATGGTGGCAAGGCGTGGGTAGGCAGTGGGTAGCGGTAGAGGTGTGGAGAGGCGGTGGGAGGAGGAGGCGGTGAGAGGTGTGGAGTGGCAGTGGGAGGAGGAGGAGGAGGAGGTGGAGTGGAGAGGAGGCAAGAGGCGGTGGGTGGAGGAGGCGATGAGAGGCGTGGAGAGGCGCCACAGGCCGGGATCTCCACCCGGGTTTACTATAATAGGGTATTCTGATCCTTGCTGTCCAGATGACTGGACGGTCGTGATGAAAGATGGGCGCAGAAATATGTTTCTGCCTCTAGCTGAGGCAGGCACCCCTCAAATTTTATCTTACTTCGAGTTTAGTCTAAGTTTTTTACAGAGCTTTTGCGTTTTTGTTTAAAATATAATCTAATTTATTGTTAGGATATTAGAGAGAAGTTAGAGAGGATTTAAAGGAATTTAAAGAGCTTTTACGTTCTTTATAAGAATATGATCTCACTTATTGTTTGGGTATTAGGGAGAAGCAAGTGAGGGATTCTTTAAGGGTTTCTTATGGAGGGGAGAAGGGCGGTTTTCTTTTTGGATTACGAGAGAAATTTATAATTATTATTTATTTATTTTATAGTATAAATTAATTCTTTTGATGGGTCATGCACGATAATTATTAATGTCTTTCTATTTGTTTGTTCTTTATCATTATTTTATCGTATATTTTCTAAATTTTACTCCACTTGATTAGGCAAGGTCCATATCTCCCACATTTTTATTGGGAGAAAAATGGAAGAATTGCAATTTTGATTTCATTTTTTCTTATTTCTAATCTTAGATAGACATTGACTCTTTTTTACATTATTTGCTACCACTGTCATTGATTGATATTTGATGAGAAATACAAGCAATTGTACATCAACTCATGGCTCCTGTTCAAAGGAATTGATACCTTTTGATGGATGACTTCAAATAAGGTGAGCAATGTTTCATCTTTGTGATTAGGGGCGCTAAGCTAAAGGAGCAAGCGAGTCGAATACGTAACTTAAAAAAAATGATATCAATGTGGATTGAACCCACAACCGTTAAGATTATCAACTTGAATATTTACCATCTCAAGTATTTTACTTTTTTGTTATATATATATATATATATATATATATATATAATATAATATAATATAAGACTATATTATTATATTATTTTATCGAGTCGAGTTCAAGTTATAACCGAGTCGAACACGACCTTGCTCAAGCACGGCTCGTAAAATTCAAGTTCGAGTCGAGTTTGAGCTCGAGTATTTAGATGTCGAGTTTCGAGTCGAGTCGAGTCGAGCCGAGCCGAACGCTAAATACTCGCGAGTTAGTTTGCTCAATTAGCAACCCTATCTGTGATTAAAAGGCATGAGTTCTTTTTCCTTTTTCCCCTTTTCCTTCATGCATACCATATTAGTTTAGGCATGATCTCTTGTTCATATGTTATGAATGATTTCAGGTTGGTAGTTTTCCATTTCTGATATGCATAGTAGCATGTTAGAATTTCTATTTTATTGTTTCATGAGAAATCAGAATTTGGTTGTTTGAGTTTTGCCTTGATGGTTAATTCACCAGCGGAAAAATGACCTTTTGTCACAAAAATTTCCCAGTAACAAATTTGCCGCCAAACTGACACAAAAATACAATGATGTATATATTCACCTTTCCGTGTTAAAAAAGTTTGTGTCAGTGTTTTTATCACGACCAGCTTTTCAATTAGTTGTTGCTAAAGTTGTTCCGGCCTGCTTTTTGTAAAAAATTTGCCACCAAACTGACACGAAAATACGATGATCTATATATTGTCACGGAAAATTTCTTTTCAATTAGTAGCGGAATTAGGAACCCTTCTATCTCAGTAGATTAGCGAAAAGAAAACAACATTATGTAATAATATTTTAACATTGCAAATATCTTCCGGACACTTCAGAAAACAGGCGGCGTCCATGATCAAGGATTCAAGCACCCAAATCCTAATTTTGGTTATAATAAATTTCATTTAAAAGAGTTAATTTATTTAATCTATAAGTATAGAGGTATTTAACTGTAGAGTTACTCTATTAAATATAGAGTTGGTTTTTATGACTATTAAATAAATATGGACTAAAACTGTTGATAGACCAATTGTCTTTTATAAGTAGAGGCTTTCACTGGTCTTCAAAATAATCCATATTACTTGCTTTCGGGAACCTGGGCTCCGTCCTCTGTGTAGCTCAGTCCAGATATTGCTATAAAGAACTGCTATAAGGTACAAATCTCTAATTTTCCTTTTCCACTGTACTATTACACAATCTACACACACATTGTAAAAGCCACAAGGCCAACATATACACAACGCTTATATTTATATGGGGCCAAGCATTTACATTGCCATTCTGTAGGCAGCTTCTCTTGGACCCGACACAAATTTGCCAACCATGTTATAAAGTCTTCTCAGACACTTAAAAAATTCTACCATTACACATAAGGTGACAGCATACTTGCCAGATAAAACAAAATGAATTCTGCTTTGGAATTCACTCTTATATTGGGCCAAACTAATCTTGTAATTCATTTAAGATAATCTAGAGCTTCTCTCGACCAATGACTGCATTGGTGTAAAACCATGATTCGAGTAAAACCACTTGCATCGTCAACAAGCATAAACAACTGATCATGGTAGTTTCCCCGTAATAAAAAACGTAATGAAATTCTCTGATGGATAAAAGGGCCGACCTTAGTGATGCAATCATTCAAGATAACTCACTTAATAAAAATGGATTCATTTTGTACATTTTTGTTTGTTGGTGACAGCATAAATAAATAAATAAAAAAGCATATAACAGAAAGTTGGATCTCCTTATTTACAAGCATGCACTATTTGTACTCCCCATCAATAGCTTGATTCGTGTTCAAGTTGAAGATCGCAAGCTTCCCAGACAAGAACGATGGTCAGAAACTGGCTTATTCAAGTTGGGTAAAGAGGCTATTTGAACCACAAAAACAATAATTTTGTATCTGCTTTGTTCCCTGCTTGAGTAAAATCAACAAGTGAGAAGTTTTTTGAGTACCAAAGAGTAGGCAAATCAAGAACTTTGTGGTCTATCAGCTACCTGTTATAATGATAAAAATTGAGGAAGCAAAACTGATCTATGTAGGAGACTTGATCGTCAAAATAGACCACTGTAGTTAGTAACGGCAGCCTATGACAAGTCAAATGAACCCTGTCCTTCTCTGATAGCGTAAAGTAGCTTTTTGTACATGATTTCCTGAAAAACAACAGCCAATGATCATCAAGAATTTGTAGCTGCAACAAAATTTTCCTTTCCTAGATAATATTATTAAAAAGCTACCTTTGTGGAATAAGAAGGAAGCTTGAGATAATTAGCACATGTCATAACGCTAGGCAGTAAATCATCATCAGCAGATTCGGAAAGGCCACCACCATTTGAAGCCGCGTTCGCCACAGAGGATGAATGCTATAGTAGAAAAAAATAAGTAATTAGTAACAGACAGGTAGACTGTAACTAGTAGAGCATTAAACACAACCCATGTCACAATCCTATTAATAGAATAGAAGAGGTCAAAATATATTAACAAATTACTATGATTATCACTGCTCAAAAACACCATAAGATGAAGAATGAGGGTGGCATACCTTTCTCACTATAGTCAGCTTAGGATTCAGTACAGCCAAACCGCCAGGAGGAAGCTGAGGAGCACCAGTTACAAATTGACAGAACGCACGCTGCTGATCAGGAGTAAACTCCCCCATAATCTCAAGCAACTAAAAGGAAGTTCGGAGAATCAGATATGAGCTACCGCTGTTGCAAAAATAAAATAAAATAAAATAACTTTCATAAACAGAGGCCACTCACATTGATGATAGCAGGGCTTTTAGCTGTATAACCATGATCAAACTTGAGGTGGTCAGCCAACGTCTCAGCCTACATAATTAGAAAATGATAAGACAGCTGATAAAAAGCTTGGAAGAAGCTCAAATACTCGGACTGAGAAAGCCTGATATTTTCAAACTTGTAGAAAAGAAACAACCTTCCACAATTCTCGACGACCACAAAGCAAGTAGTCCAGCTCATAAGGAGAAAATATTTGCAGGGATGTGATGTCAAAAACCTGTAATAAAGGCAACGACAAAAATAAATAAACAAATATCACATCACAGATAAATCAACAATGTTTTGTGGACAAGTTCTAGGTTATCACAATTTAAAAAACAGAATCCAGAAGAAATTCTTTATAAAACAAGACCCCTGTCAAAACTAAGCATGGAAGCTTGAGGAACAAAAAAAAGTCATTGCCACCATCATCATCTAAACCTCATTCCAGATAGGTTCGAATCGGCAGGATATTTACACATTTATTGATTGCTTCCATGAATTGATGACACAAACAAAAAAATGTCATATGATTTGCCACTATATTAGTGACCCAAATATGCCATGCTTTCACATTATAAATGGCAGATTGTTCTCATCTCAAATCAAAATTTTCATCAATCATCTAATGATGCTCAGCCAAAAATTTGAAGACGTGCATGCTGGCTTTGCTGTTGCAATTTTCCCACTTTAGAGGTTTTCATCACAGAAGGCATTCTTCAAAACTTAACGCTACTATCATGGACGAAAGTAACCAATTTACATATGGAAGCGAATGGGTCATGTAAAATTCATGTTATCACCCCCATCAAGCTAGGAGAAGATTACCTGATTAAATCCGGCTCGAAATGCGTCCATCTGCCTCATGATTCCTGTTCTAACTGTTGAATCAACAACCAAAGAAACATACTCCTCCAAATTGTTGATATCAATCTGCACCAGATGAAGTGTTGTATAAATTTTCATAGTTGACATTGCTATGCTGAAACAAAAATGGGAGGATAAAAAAGATGTGTACCGTCACATTTTCTTCTCCTGGTTTTAGAACATAATCTGGATAGCCAGGAAGAGTAAAATCCAAACAAAGGTCTTCGATAGGACTACCACGGAAATGTAAATCAGCAAATAGATCTGTAGCACCCACAGATTCCATATGTTGTTTCCGATGGACAATAACTTGAAGCTCTTGTAAAGTCTTCCCAAACTCTGCATCAATTGAAAAGATATCTTGCAAGTCCAGTTCCTGTAAGGAGGGAAGCATTAAACACATACGGCCAACAGCCCATTTAAGCCAAAGAGTATACAAATTTGCATCCAAATGACTTTATTTTTATATAATGCATGATAAAAATATACTACTTACTTGACCAAGAATAAGCTTATAGAAGGCAGGTGATAGTGGAAGATCCAAAAGACGACCATCTTGAAGGGCTTTTGCCATGACTCGACCAATAAGACGGAAATAATCAATAACCTTATAGTATTGACTGCCCTCCAAATTGTCAGCACTAGGAGGCCAAGGGCGAGGAAACAAACCAAGAGGAGCATGTACATAATCAATTCCAGCCGTCACCCCCGCTTCAACAAACCCCAGCTTTTTAGCATCCGAATCCACATTTTTATCTTTTTGCTCATCCAAATCAACGTCCATAGAGGATTTGTCATAAGAAGTACTAGATCTCCACATTCCAAGGCTAATCTTCTGTAATTCATGACTAACGAGGGTATAGAACTCCAGTGTGGGACCTAGACCTGTGCCAACTTCGCCAAAATATTCCACTTCAAGAACTGCCTTTTGACTAGAATACATCTCCATAACTTTAGCCGCAGATTCCAAGATTCTATTTCTGGAGACTCTCACTTTCTGTCGCTGCAATCTTCCAACTCGAACTTCTCTGTCACCAGCAGAGCCTTGGTTTTCTAAGCCTTGCTGTTGTCCGAGACGATGCAAAGCACGAGATAATCCAAATGCAGTTGAATTGAAAAATTGTCTTCGAGTTTCAAAGGAGAAAAGAAAAGGACATGATTTAGTCATCTGATAACACCATGATGGAAGACTTCCACTACATAATGCAAGGGCGTCTTGGATCTGCCTAGCCAGTTTAGGAGTAAGTTTACTGTTGATAAATTCATCACATGGAACCATTGCACCGCCTGTACTCAAATCATCAAAATTAGTAATTCTCCCTTCTGCAAAATCATCAGAAGCTGCAAGCATTCTTAGTCGAGGTGCAAGTTGATTCAAGCCATTTAAAACTCTCAACAATGCCAAAATGTTGTACGTAGGATTTGATTTTTCCATATCACAAGGAAGAGTACCCTGCAAGATGCTATCTAACAATGATGTTTGTTTCCAGGATGTATTAGTGCCGGAACTGGATGCAGGGCCAGATTTTCCAGAATTTGGAACTGAAGAACTGGCAGACCCGCTAGATGGCCCATGATCAACTTGATTGGCTGCCTTTTGATATGTGATTGTATAAACATCACTCCACATACGACTGCCATCACTAGAGAGAATGTCTGAACTTGTGTATCTTTCATCCTCATCCTCATCCAAGACAAGCTGTCGTTGAACAGCTTGATAAATGGTCAAATTCCTACTAAGCTGCTTCCCACCTGCCGAAAAAGCTAATCTTGGAGGATCATTTGACGAGCCAATAAGTAGCCCATGTCTGTCCCTACTACCACGAATGCCTCTACTGTTCACAGAAGTTAATCCAGCCATCGCAGCAGCAGCAAACGTCAATGCTCCTCTTGAACCAAATGGAGCCCTGCTGCGAAATTCAGATGAATCTGGCCCTCTGACAGAGTTACCTGTCTCATTGGTACCAGAAGTATTAGTTTGGCTGTCAGCACTTCCGGAAACAGTTGCACCAACATCAGCAGCATCACTAAGTTTCACATCATGGACCTTGTCAAGCATGGAAACAGTGATAGAATCTTCTAAAATCTGGAATAAACACAATGCCCACAGAAGCATCAGAGATGGCAATAAAAAATGTTTTCCAAGTAGATAAGAAAGGGAGGGAGGGAGGGAGGGAGGGAGGGAGCACATACTTCTTCCTGATCATCTGAAATATCCTCTTCTTCTATTACCAACTCGTCATCTATATCAAGATGGGAATCATCCAAGTCCTCATCCTACCAAGATGAAGCATGTTTTGCAATCAAATCTTATAGCAGACACAAGGTGAATAAAAGAAAAGAGAAGCATACAACACAGGCAATACATGTTTTGCAATCAAATCTTATAGCAGACACAAAGTGAATAAAAGAAAAGAGAAGTATACCACACAGGCAATAAACTATCTTAAACCATACTTCTTTGAGATCTGAGTAAAGAGATATGCGACAAAAATCAAGAGCAGCTAGTACCTCGGAGCTTATGTCAGTATCCACTGATTTCATATGTGCATCCTTCTCTAATGCAGCTTTTCGGCGGGTAGAAGTCCTTGTTTGAGGTCCTTTTGCATCATCAGATGGTTTCATAACAGCTTTTCCTTTTCCTTTCAATGAATTGCTTTGGCCTTCATGAGAGTCTTTCGTAGAACCATCACCACTGTTGTTGCCAACACCAATGCTCATAGAAGAGCGTGACCTAGTTGAAGGTCGATGACCTGAAGATGCATGTGCACTTGTAGGTGGGGAAGCAGCAGCCCCAGAAGGTGCAGTTGTTGTTTCTGCAGTAGTTGGGGACACAGGCTTCTGTCCAGATTCTCCTCTATTAACTCTAGGCCAGAGGAATGCTTCAATGGCTGCCAAACTGGCTAAAGGATCAATCAGCACAATGTTTGAAGAATAGTCACGGAGACTTTTGTCACCCTGAGCTCTACACAGACGCAACTTGAATGACTGAGCCAGAGCACTTAGGCCTGAGGATAGACGTGCTGTACCAGTGGATGACCTGGAAGGATGACTCAATACTACTGGAAATCTCTCCAATGAGGATAACGCATTTTGAAGTTTGCTTACAAGAAAAGACATTGGAGCTTGGTTGTTTGTTTCATGTATTCCAGCAGGAAGGGCCACCAAAACAAATGATTTAAATCTCTTAATAGCCTGTTGCCGGAACTTGAGCATATCAGCCTCTGGGATCTCCTTGGCAAATGTCCCACAAGATAAGTAATTCAACAGAGCCAAGACTACTCCACTGCCTATAAACTCAAATGTAGACACTCCATCGTCTTTGCTCAACTCTGACAACAACTCCGAGATGACCTCAATCAGGTGTCCCTCATTACAAGATGACATTTCAGGTAAGTGAGATGTAGTAGCTTTCGATTTCCCCTTTCCTTTAGTTTTTGTATTATCTGCACCAGCACTAAGCCTTGCACAAAGATTTTTCAATCGCAACAGATCATCAGTAATGAAAAGCTCCGAGCTCCCAGGATCAGCAGGGAAATACTTGTCCTTAAACGCCTTAGCATGAGTGCTAACTGTTGCACGGTGGTTGGAACTAACCGGAGTTTCAACTAAAGAAGGAGGTGTACTAGAAGCTCCTGCAGCAGAGGCTTTTGGATCTTCAGTGGAACCAACATCAACACTTTGAGAACCACTGCGTCGCCTTCCACGCCGAGTGCGTGATGTTCCTTGTGAAATTTCCTTTTCCTTTTCTGTAGTTCCTTCTTGGGAAGCTGGAGAAGAATCAGCAGATATTAACATTTCCGCTGCATGAACAACACCTTCTCTCACAAACATTTTAGAGAATGTCCCAGGAAGCTTCTCCATGAGTATCTTTGCTATCTGTAGGGCAGGAATTAGAACTTGCGGATCTTTCCAAGCTAAAACACCAGCCAAGAAACTGGAGAAGAGGGCAACACGCATTTTATAAGATAACCCCAAGTAAAAGAATTTTATTAGAAACGCAAATATCAAGAGCACTAATGTACCTTGCTACATTTGTAATACCCAATAAAGACTCGATCATGTCCGCTGTACTGAAGTACATCAACTTGCCAATAACTGAGAGACATTTGTGGCGAACAGGACTATTCACACTTGAACCGTATATCTGAGGACAAGTACAGACAGGATAAGGCAAACACACATATGATAGAACAGCAAACAAAAAAATTTGTCTATGTAACCTGAATAAGGACAGGAAGAAGATCCAATCCAAATTGCTGTAAGAGTACAGGCTGATCATGCAGCAACTGCTCACGAGCTGAAATTTCAAAGATCCCTTCGGAATCTTCTTTCTTATCGGAAACAGTAACAGATTTCTTTGTCGCTGAAGACCCCTTTACTAAAAAACTTGAGGTTGGAAGTGAAATAGTTCCTTGTGGCAATGGCGGAAGAAGCTCATCCACAAGGTTGACAATCTCAAAAATCTAGGACATATGAAAAGAGCATGTTCATAATATGAACAAAAAATGCATTCCTTAAAGCTCATGACACAACATTGCTTTTAAAGCTAAATATTTTTGGCACAAGGGCAGGAGTTTATAAGCAACGAGCCTCAAGGCAACAGATTCAAAGACGATGAAGTCATCAATAAGCAATTACAATTCTACAGGATATTTAGAATTAACCAAAAATGAATAAATAACTTGCAAACATCGTTGTATGCCCCCAGCATGAATTTAGGTTCACTCCTGCCTTAATTAATGTTAAAAAACAAATATACAGTTCAAACAAAGAAAGATAACTACAAGAAATGGAGCAAGAAAAGTTAAAATTATAAAACTAAAGTCGGGTGTTAGTAGAAATTTGTTAGTTGGAATTCAAATTGAAAAACAGAAATTGGGCCAGAAACAAATTATTTTGGGGTTTTATATAGTTGATGGATCAAAGAGTCAGTTTATGTCAAGTTTTGAGAAATAAATATAAAAATTATTGTGGAAGGTTTGATCCCAATTCCATGAAGAAGAAGAAGAAGAAACACGTATCAGGCCTTGAGCTAACTGTGCAAGCTAGGTCGGTCATGAAGAAAGGAGTGACACACAAGAAGGGCAATGGCTCTTCCTCTCAAGCTAGCAAAAACATAGCCAGATCAAGGAGGTAACAAGAAATCCCATCAAACAAAAAGGCAAGCCCATTTACCTGCTCGGGGGGCCTTGTTAGAGCAGGAGAAGTAGAAACACTGGAAACTTGTCCAGAACCTGACAAGATATCCTTCAGAATACTGCTGATTCCTAGGAGAAGAAGAGTCTTAGCTGCCAATGCAGATCCACTCGCACATGTTGAAAGGAGTCGAATTAAGCCCTGCAACAGTCAAGGTAACTCCTTTTGCCAAATAGAACGAGAAACACTCTTTACTAGCAAAAAATGAAAAAAATCCATGTACCGTATATGTGGATGTGCTAAGTAATGCTTGTCCACCTCCTGAATTACTAATAGAAATAAGACTAGCAGCCTGAGCAACTAATCCATGATTGCAAAGTGCATCCAGCTTTTCTGAAGATGAAGCAAATGCTTCAGCAATCCTCGTCAGGCAAACAGAAGCATGCTCCAACACCTGAAAGTCATATGTAATAAAAAAAATGAATAGATGGGGCAGTAAAAAAACATGTATTCTATAAAGATGTCAAAATTACGATGAAGAATAACCGGTTGAGACAAAAAAAATATGCAGTTAGTCGAGGGTTAAAAATGGAGAACAGCTACATATTTATGCACAAAGTTTGTAGTCTCTCACCTTTGCATCATGATATTGAAGAAGATTTGTCAGTAAAGGGATAGCGTCCATGACAAAATCTGAAGCATCGGATGGAAGTTTCTTGCACATATTTGCAGCAGTAGACAGGGCAACTCTCTGAATAAGAATTAATATGATATGATTTTTAATTAAAGCATACAAATAAAACACATTCTCAAACATATGATCGACTTGAAGACACTACCTGGACCCCGGTTGAAAAGAAATCAAGAAATGACAATACTGCCATAAGAGCTCCAGCACGCAGACAAGCAGTGGGATGTTCTTGAGAAATCTTCTTCAGGGCTTGCAATGACTAGGAAAAAAAAAGGAAATGTGATCCTCAATGAATGTTACAAAAAAATGTGGGTCTAAAGGAACATCTAAATATAATCCGAAATCTTCTCAATCCAGTGTGTATATATACAGGAATTGCTGCTGGCTAGAAGTACCAATTTGAACTACCATGGGAGTTCAAAATTATGAGCATTTTCTGGAAGGCAAAAACGGATTGCTTTTACATACTCGACACCATAATTACCATGGCAAATATGAAACAGATCAAAGCGTTCTAACAACTATGCTTTGCTTTCACAAGATTGTTATATCATCATACTATTAGAATGAATAATGAATAAATGTAAATCATAAAAAACCAAACCTGCTCAGCTAAGTCCATGTACTCAATGGTGAGCAGCCTAGCACAAAAGCAGGGAACCGCACCGTAGTGCACCACGGCAGAGCAGGACGAGGGCAGCACATCGCAAAGGTGAGTAATAGCCCGCGCCGCCAGCAACATGATATCGGGATTGCTCTCCTGATTGAGCAGCCCGACCAGCACTGGGACGAAGGAGTCCACCGAGAAGGTGGCGAGCGACTCCTCGGTGCATATCGACAGCATCTCGCAGAGCTGCGTCAAAGCCTCGACCTGGCGCCCCTCCTCCCCATCGGCGCGCAGGCCGGAGAGTATCTTCTTGAGCCGCCCATTCTGGTGAGAAGACGACGCAGGCACAAGCCCAGAGGACGGCAAGAGATCGTCCAAACCCGCGCCGAGCTTCCGCAGAAGACCCTGGAGGGCGCTGCTGGCCGAGCTCAGATTCTGATGGAGGAGCCCAACCCCGCCTCCCCCTCGCTATCATCGTCATCGCCGGCACCGGCACCGGAGCCGGAACCGTCAAACCCAATCTCCGTTCCCTTCACCTCCACCTCCTTCCCCTTGCCACTTCCCCCACTACCACTGCCATCGTTGCCGCCGTGTCCGTCAACCTCCGCTTGCTGCGCCGACTTCCCGCTCTGTCCCCGGCGCCGGCCGCCGCGGGATGATGACGACTCGGTCGCACCGGCAGTCTCCATGGGCGCGGCCTCTCCGGCGGCGGCGGCGGCGGCTGCGGCGGAGCGGGATCGGGTGCACACAGACGGCGTCGCTGGGGCGGCGGAGAGGCGGAGACGGCGGGCGGCGCGGGTCGTCGACGAAGAAGATGAGGCCTCCGCCCGCTTCCGGCTTCGCGTTTCCATACAAGAGCCCGGCGTCCCTTCACCGGCCGGTCACTCCGGCGATCATCGCCGGCCGTCGCGAAAACCGTATACACCCCAAATCCGATCGAGAAGGCGAGATCGTAGAACCGATCAGAAGCGGAAAACCAAAGAAAAAATCGAAGGGAAACTCGCAGAAATCGAAGGAATGGAGATCGTAAGATTTGATTTTGATGGACTTTTTGGTGGGATTGGGGAATCGGATGGCGAAGGACGCCGGAGTTAGGGTTTGGGTGGTCGGAGATCGTCGGAGATCGACGGAGATTGGGGGTTCGGTATTTAGGGTTGTGGGGGGTTTGCGCCTTTTGTTGTTGCGGCGATTCTGCAGTCTCCGATCTCAAGTACGAGAAGAAGATGAGTTGGCAGGGGCGGTTGATGGGCGGTGACGGACGACTTTGTTCCTTCCGTGCCGTGTCCGTGTCCGTGTCCGTGTCCGTGTCCGTGTCCGTGTCCGTGTCCGTGTCCGTGTCCGTGTCCGTGTCCGTGCCGTGTTGAGAAGCATGGCGGTTCCCATTGGGAAACAATCTTTCTTCCACCAAAAATCTACTGAGTTTTTTTTTAAAAAAATGTAATTATTATTATAAATTATTTAAAAAATATTTTTCACACTTACTAAAAATTAAATACTTGGTGAAACATATGATATATGCCACCCCCTTGGCCATGTTGGTCGAAAATATTTAATATTTTTTTTGGTCGGATAGAAGTAAACTTTGAGCCTGCTCATTATATATAATTATATATATATATATATACATATATATTTATATTTATATATTATCTCCTATTTGTGATAGAATTAGTCCGGTTTATTATCAAAATAAAAATGAATGATCAGCATATACCTCTATTCCAATAAACTCTCTCATTGTTTGATGCCTCTATTCAAATTATATTTGAGTGTCTCATTGTGATATAGAGTTCATAATCAACAAAGTAATTGCAGTATTATATCATTATCTCTTCATCAAAATAAAGACATTCTTATATCCTCATATATATATTGTTTAAATGTATAACTGGATCTCTAAGTCATAGATTGAGACTTCCTATCAAACTTGACTATGTTAGATCTAATTTGTATTTTGGTCATTGTTTTTATTTGTTATTTACTTGAAAAAGAGTGAATATTTTGAACTAAAGCTCAAAACTGTTCCTAAAAAGTTAGACAGAATTGCTCTTACTAGTTTATAATTGTATATTTTTAAATAAAAATTAAGTCCCATTAATAATATATTAAAAAACAAAATTATTTATATCTATATCTATGCTAATATATAAAATTGAAGACTTTAATATGTTTCTGCCAGTGTCCTAAAATTATTATATAATATTATCTTTTATTTTTTATTAATAAAAATATTTTTTATTTAAAATTAAATTTATTTTGAATCTTTAAATATTTTTTTATTATAATTATGATTTATTTTGATTTTTATTGTATACTTTTAATACGGTGATGCCACACTTTTTTATTTTAATTATTTTAATATTGTGTTGTCCCAAAGATAAAAGCTAATGTTAATAATTTTTTTTAGAGATAAATGGAAAATGTACGTCTCAAGCTATATATCACAACAATGATAAAATGATTAACATGAAGGAAAGGTTAGTGTTATATAGAATTGGAAACTTATATATATATATATATAGAAAAAGATTCTTGTAATAGAGCACAACCAACATGGCTGTGCTCGAGTTTGTTTAGAGCCATCCGATTGAGATCTGACTGCTGGGATAAAAATCCCGCCCCTTTGCATCTGTTTCGATAGAAATCCGACGTTTTGCTCCGCTTCACCGTCTAGTCCGCCATTGCTGGCAGAGTCCTCCTCGACCTCATCGAGGGCGCCGACATCATGCCAGCTCTTCGTCCCCCCTGTCCCCGCCGAGGAGCTCATGCCGGCCACAGCCCTTGCTGTGCTCGCCTGCATACAGGTGGCTAGGCCAAGCTCTGTTTCATGCCGAGTACGCCAGGGCTTCTTCGTCACCCAGGGGATTCGACGGGTTTGGGTTATTTCTCGGGAGGAATCCGAAATTGCAACACCAGACCTCCTGCGAGAAGGGCGGCAACCCAACGGTGTGGTGAAGAATCCGAAATTCTGAGGTTGAAGTTGCTGGCTGGAAACAGAGGAGGCGATGCGCATGCCGGTGGAGTCGTCCAAAATACTGCAGCTTCAGAAGATGTAGCTAGCGTCCATGGAGTCAATGGAGGCGCTGATAAATGTGTGCGTGGCGGCGGAGAAGGAGGTGGACTCCATAGTGTGTTTGGAGGACTGCTGTTGGCAGGAGAAATAGAGGAAGCTCTGTCCTTGGAGGCGTCTAAATAGCTGCACCTTCAGATGACATAGACTGGGTCGGAGGCGTCGATAGAGGAGATGCCAACCGTGGATGTGGCGGCGGAGGGAGGAGGGGGTGGACTGCGCGGTGGGCTTGGCGGACCGTCACTGGCGATGGCGTGGGAAACAGATGAAGCGGGAACGGACGAAGCGGGAAACAGAGGCGGGGAGAAGGAGTTTAGGTGTCGGGGGTAGTTTTGTAATAAAAACTTGATTCGCTCCCGACTTAAGTCAATATTAAGAAATACATGTCAAAAAAATGAAAAAATCGAGTAAAATACCATAAAATTAAAAAAATCACTTACAACTTGATTATTTTATTTTTTGGCATTTTATATTATTTTTTATATTTTTGGTGTGTATTTCGTCATACTGACTCCAGTCGGGATCAAGTAAAATTTTTATTACAAAACTACCCCTGTCAGGATCGAGTCAGGATGTATTTCATTATACTTTTTCATATTTTTTAAGATTTATTTCATAATATTGATATGCGTTGGGAAGGAAATGGGCAAGGGTATTTTTGTAATAAAAACTTACTCGGTCCCTACACGAGTCGATATTACGAAATAAATCCTGAAAAATATTAAAAAATAAATTAAAATACCATAAGTTTTTATTACAAAATTATTTTATTTTATGGAATTTACTGTATTTTTTTATCTATTTTATAATATTGACTCGAGTCGGCATCGAGTAAAGTTTTTATTATGAAACTACCCCTCTCATTTCGTTCTCCCTTGCTTTGCCACGCAATCGGTCTCTTTTTGCCCCCGTTTTGCCACCCACTGCGGGCCAGTGCTGTCGCCGCCTCGCCATCGCCTCCATTCCTTCCCCCTGTCCCTGCCGTTTTTGTTCCCCGGCCACCAGCTCCCGCCGTCAACCGCCCTCATGACTTGCTCGGATTAGCCGCCCTCATGACAACCGCCTCGGTGAGGGAGGGCAAATTCGTGATCAAAGGAGGAATACAGCTGCAGGCTGGCGTAGGCGACAGATTTGTGGACATCAGCGATGTAGTCAACGATGAAAAAATGTGAACTTGGCAGGGTAAGCGGTAGGCAGAGCAGGGGCAGTGCGGTGTCGGGCGTCGCGGCTAACATGAACACCAACCTCGACAGGGGACGAGGGAGATGAAGCGCTAGAACATGATGTCGGTGCCCTTGATGAGGCCGACAAAGACTCTGCCGGCGACGGCGGACTTGTCGGTGGACGCTGGAGCAGAGAAAGGGATGGTGGGGAGGAGAAACAGTTTTTTTTTTGGGATTGAATTTGAGCCGTCAGATCATCATCTAAGGGATGTAATCAAATTCTATCACAACCAACATAATTGTACTCTAATACAACAATCTTTTTCCCATATATATATAGATAAAGTTTTTCTCATCCAAAGCAGGAAGGCTTTCTTTCTCTAATTTTAATTTGGGTTGTCCGATTACAAGGATAGCAGCTAAACCTGGTGAAGTTGGGCTACACAGTAGAGGCAGCTACGTTAAGGGCCTCGAGGGTAGCGTTAAGGGGGGATCTGGCTAGGGGATGGTAGGTCCCGCCTACGGCGAATGGACCTGGCCGGCAGAGGCCACATCTGACCCACAACAAAAAAATTGTTGGCAGCCAACGGATCTGGCTGCTGCTGGCCAAGTCCATTCACCGCCACACAATGCCACACGACTAGATTTGTGGTCACGTGGCCGACCATGTCTAGCCACCCCATGGTCTAATTTGACCGGTGGGCGGCCAGACTTGGTGGAGTTGGGCCGCACAACGGCGGCGGTAGCATTAAAGGCCGTGAGGGTGGTCAAATTTGGCCAGTGGGCAGCCAAACATGGCCGCCCACTACCAAATTCAGCTGGCGTGGCCAGATATGGCTGTCGCAGCCTCCAACAACGCGGTTGCCTAGGGGTTGGGAAAGAGGGGTTAATTTAAAATAAAAATAAAAATAAATATGAGCCATCTGATTACAAGGACAGCTCTAAATCTATTATTTTCAAAAAATAAAAAACTAAACTTTGATTTAGGCTGTCCGATTACAAAGATAACCCAGATCTATTGCTTTCAAGAAAAAAAAATGTCGGCGACCGCGAGGCTGGATCAGGCCAGCAACCATAGATCTAGCCGTCACCGACAAGACCTGGCTGCCCCCAACCCGATCTGGCCAAGGGAAGGCGTGGTGGGGTAGTGGCCACCAGTGTCGGAAGGTTTAATTTTTTTTTTAAAAAAAAGATTTAAACTGTCCTTATAATCGGGCCCGATTTTTCGTCCCAATGGTGATAACTCATAGGCAGTGATCAATTGCACCCTTCACATGTAAACTCGGAAGAAACTACCTCATTTTTATAATATATTTTGCGTTTTCTAGTTTAAATCGTACAAACATGTTTACCTAGAGACGTTTTGTTTGTTTAACAAGCTATAAATATACGTTTCAAATTAAAATCACAACCAGTTCAATTTGCAGAGCTAAAAAGCCTTTGCCCAATTTGCTTTTGATAAAGCCACCCATAACCGATTGATAATAGTAGGTCAACGAGGTTAAAGGCGTGTAACTTAAACAAACTCATCTTGTCGAGGAAGAGAAAGTTACCGTTTATTTATATCAGAGCAAATGGATAGAGAATCCAAGCTTAGCGCGACCTCCACGTATAAAAATGAGTTTGGTCGAATCAGAAACTGCCCAGTTCTTGTCATAAGAATTGTTAGAATTGTTTGGTGATACCTTGTAGAAGGGTTTTAATCTCCTCGTGAAGGAAATGGTTCCCATTCTCGATAAGAAACTCATGGACAACACCATTCACCTCAATCCAACTGCACCCGGGCTTCTTCTTAATCCTATGATCCTTCATCCTATTCCTCACCTCCAAGGCTTCTTCCCATCTATTCCTAGAAGCGAAGATGTTAAACAACAGTATATGGACACCATCATCCGCTGGTTCCCGCCGGATTATCTCCCTCCCAGTTTTCACCGCCAAATCCAAATCCCCATACAGCAAGCAGGAGCTCATCAGAGACCTCAGCATGATCCCATCGGGCTCCATTTCCATTCCTGACATAATCTCCTCTGACTCTTGTAAACACCCAGCTCTACCCAGAAGATCCACCATGCATCCGTAGTGTTCAATCCTCGGCTCCAACTTGTAAACTTCTCTCATCATAGTGAAGTACTTCCTCCCCTCCTCCACCAGCCCCCCATGGGTGCAAGCCGAAAGAAGAGCTAAGAAGGTCACCTCGTTGGGCACTTGTCCCGCCTCCACCATTTTCGAAAACTTGGATACCGACCCAACGCCGTCTCCATGAATCGCCGAAGCAGATATCATGGTCGTCCAAGTGTAAGCATCCTTCCACTCCATTCCATCGAAGATCAATCTCGCGGTTCCGACGCTTCCACTCTTCGCATACATATCTATCAACGCATTCAAAACGGCGATTTCCACGTCCAAGCCGGCTTTCACAATCCAATCGTGGACGCACCGGCCAAGATCCAGAGCACCAACATCGGCACAACCGGAGAGAACACCCACCATGGTCACTGTGTTGGGCGGCGCCACCCCTTCCACCTGCATTGCTCGAAACAGCTCCAGAGCACGAATTGGCTCCTTCGCCTGCACACACCCGGAGATCAACGCCGTCCAAGCGATCACGTCTCGTTGCGGCATTCCCTCGAACACCTCGCAAGCAGACCCAGCATCCCCGCATCTCAGGTACCCGTAGACCATCGTCCTCCACGAGACAACATCTTTCACAAGCATTACCTCGAACACCACCCGAGCAACGCGAGGCCGACCGTTCCTGCAATACATGTCCACCAGCGCATTCCCGACGAACGTGTCGGAGTGCACGCCGCGGCGGTAGACCGCCGCGTGCAGCGACGCGCCGGGGCGGAGCTGGCCGGAGCGGGCGCAGGCTGCGGCGACGGCGGCGGCGGCGAAGGGGTCGAGGGCGAGAGCGGGGGAGGCGGCGAGGGAGGAGAAGGCGGCGAGGGCGGCGCGGGGACGGGGTGAGTGGGCGAGGAGGGCGGTGACGGAGACGAGGTCGGGGGAGGGGATGTGGTGTAGGAAGACGAGATGGGCGTGGTCGGGGCGGGCGAGGGAGGCGTAGGACGACAGGATGAGGCAGGCGAGGGGCTGGGTGAGGGTGCCGCCGGCGACGGCCACGGCGTGGGCCTGCTGCAGGGACGGGAGGGTGGTGCACCGGCGGATGATGCCGGCGAGGTTGGTCGAGCTCATGGCCCGTCATGGGCGCTGTCCTGACTCGTGATTAGGGTCAGCGCGTCGAGTCTAAGTTCAACTGTCATTAAATTTGACTCGTCACTTTGAGTGGGTCGAGCATTATTCACGTGTATATATTTTTTATATATCTGACATAAAATTAACCATTGTTCAATTTCAATTCAATTACATGCCAAAATAGTTTTTCGTAACAAAATCATTATGTTATAATGTAATACTGTAATTATAATATAGTTATATTTATTATATTTTATATTTTATATAAATAATTATATACAATATATAAACTATTATCATTAATATAAATTATTAAACTTCAAGTGTAGTTTGAGTCAAATAGAAGTGTAATTGTACTCTTGTGTTTATTTAATTCGAGTCGAACTTTGACTTAAGTTAGTTTGAGCCGAAAACCTAGCGACTCAACTTAATTTGTGTTCATCTTTGATTTATTTAACTTTAAAGTTTGATTCTGAGTTCAATAATATTTGAGTTTCATCAAGTAGACTAGGAAACTATTTCCAAATCAAATCAATAAATAAGTAAAGAACTCATATAAGATGTAAAAATGTATTGATATTTCTTTTTTTCAAGAAATTAAAACATAATGAAATAAGATTATGTTCTAATATATGTACTAAATCAGGTTCGTGATGTTTTTTGGGGAATGTTATGAATAATTTTAGTGATTTAATTTAATAATTATTGGAACGTACAATAAACACTAATTCTAATTTCTTATAACTACCAAAAATATATATATTAAAATTATCAAATTCAACTATAAAATATATTATTCGGCTATTAGCTCTAAATCACATATAAGTTCAAACGAGTCAAGCTGAGTCGAGGTAATAGCTCATGCTTAGTCTGATATAAATATTTTTATAATATTTTAAAATATTCAAAATTAGTTTTTATTTAAACCGGTTAAAATTAATCTAAGTCACGAGGTTTGATAACTTAATAAAAATTAATTTGTATTTGACTCAATTAGGATAGAGCTAGGTCAAATTCAATGATTTAATAACTTATCTTAAGACTAATAAATTGAATTGAATCTTGTCAATAAGATTTTTTTTCAAATGTATTATTATTATGAATCGGACTCACAAACACCACATGGACATCCAAAATATTTATTATTATTATTATTATTATTATTACTTAATACTGTATATTTAAATTAAATAAAAAATTTAAATATGTTAAACATTTTTTGGGTTAGGCTGCTACAGATAGTATGAGAGCTTTTGGGTTAAAACTAAAAAAAGGTTATAAATTAATATTAACAACGAGTCAAGTATAGAATTTTATATGAATAGAATACTGTTTATATAGGTAAAAGTAAATTATAAAATTTTAATTTAATTAATTACTTTGAAAAAAATGATTTTGAGTTCAACTTTAAGCCGAGTCAACCACTCACTAATGCCTAAAACGAGATTTTCTTAATTATAACTAACATTTAATCTAACAGCGTGGATAGAGAATGTATGTATGATGGACATTATTAAAACGAAAAACAAAGAGAAGTGGGGAATCGCGGGGGAGTGAGCTGCAACAAACAACAAACAGGTGGGGGGAGTTGGAGGAGGACGTAGCTGTCCACCTTGTACCGCTTCCTTCGCCGCCCACCTCGCCGCTCCACCCCAATTCTCTGCTCCTCCACCATCTCCTTCTTCCTCCCATCAATGGCGGCGACGATGCCGGGTTGAGCCGTCGAAGAAGAAGAAGAAGAAAAGGGGTTGTTTGTTTTTTGTTTGTTTTCGCGGTATTGATCGATTGATCTTTGTTTTGCTCGATTTTTGTGTTTTTTGTTTTTGAGTGGTGGAGGATGAGCGCTTCGAGGTTCATCAAGTGCGTGACGGTGGGGGATGGCGCCGTCGGCAAGACCTGCCTCCTCATCTCCTACACTAGCAACACCTTCCCTACGGTTTGTGTTTGCTCCTTCTCTTTCTCTTTTTTTTTTTTTTTCTGGCCTTGTTCATGGGTAGGTTTTCATTGATTGAATTGATTAATTTTGTATTTGTGGATTTATTTTTTTGCTGATTTTGATCATTTTCCCTTTTGGATTGATTGAGAGGTACTTTGTATTTGTTTTTTTCTTTCTGTGTTTTGGATTCTCATGCCATTTATAGGGTTTGAATTAAATTTAGTGTAGTTCAAATTTTGGTGTTTTTGATCTGGGTTTTGTTCATGTTTATGTTATTTTGATTTGGTGTTATTACGGTGTTTATATTATGGAATTTGATTTTTTGGCTGTTGCTTTGATGAAGCATGAAATGGAAGAGTTTGCTGTAAGTTTTTATATTTTTTCTGAAATGTTTTTGAGTGTATGTTTTGAAGAAGACAAAGTGATTGTAGTAAAGGTGATAACTTAATAACAGTTGGTACAATGTCTGATGTATGAGTGATATGTTGGTTTCGTAGCTTATTAATGTATAAAAAAACGTGATAAGCAACGATCCTCGTGGTTAAAAAAATTGCATGGTTTTGGAATAATGATAATAATTATCTACTTTGAAACTATCCTTTATGAACATGGTACAGGATTATGTTCCGACTGTGTTTGACAACTTCAGCGCGAATGTTGTGGTGGATGGCAACACTGTGAACTTAGGACTGTGGGACACTGCAGGTGAAGTATTTTCTGGTCTAGTTTAGCTATATAATCATTTATATGCATGATCCTTAATGAATTAACTCTTGACCTGAACTAATAAAATAGGTCAGGAGGATTACAATAGACTAAGGCCCCTGAGTTACCGCGGTGCTGATGTTTTTCTGTTAGCCTTTTCTCTCATTAGTAAGGCCAGTTTCGAGAATGTTGCTAAAAAGGTCGTGGCCAAATTCAGAATACCTCAAATCTTAAATTTTAATTTTTCATTTGATGAAATTGATTTACTTTTTTTGTGTTGTTTTATGCAGTGGATTCCTGAGCTTAGGCATTATGCTCCAGGCGTTCCCATAATTCTTGTTGGAACAAAACTCGGTTAGATATTTATCTTATATTGTTTCTATTTTATTTTACTATACCATTTATGATTAAAGGTATTACTAGAAGTGTGATTTATCTGGCATGTAATTTGTAGTTGCTTTTGCTAAGTACTTTTTACATGTTCTTTTATGTTGTTCTGTGTGACTTTGTATATTGGTTGTCCAAAGTCTGTTGCTGTCTATCCACATATTGTCTAGCTTTTCTTTGATGTATATATGTGGAGTGGGCTTGCAAATTTTCAAGATAAATGAAGTAGAGTTTAGATGCTAGTGGCTGATGTGTATGATGTCATTGTATTCATCATGTAGATGCTCGTCTAACATTTAGTGACACAAAGGTATTTGCATTTCTTGTTGTAGCAGATGCAACTAACAGATCTTTATTGTGTGTTTTTTGTTACTACCTACATTGTTTCGGCTTCTGGATATATATTAAACATATATCTCTTCTATTATCTCTTCACATTTATATTAATTTTTTTCTTTGTTAATTTTGAGGCTACAAATTCGTATTGAAAGACACTTAGTTTAGCGCTTGACAGTATGCTATGCGGAAGTGAGTTGTTAGAATCATTTTTAAACATAAAACAGCAAAAACTTCCAGGAATTTTTTTGATTTTGGAACGTAGATTTATACGTGTGATATTTTTTTAGTTAAGTAGTAAACAAGTTGTTTGTAAAAGGTGCTACATTGACAATGCAGATGTGTACTCTCTGCTTATTTTTTGGTATTCTATGTTGGGTCTTTTGTTAGTGGCTTAAGCTTTTAGGGCTCTTGATTCTGACGTGTCGTCATTTGCTAACTTGTCCAATTGGAATACGGGTTGTAACTTGTAAGTGTATAAATGGAAGCATATTGTAATTGTTGGCAGATGACAATTTCTTGGAAAGTTGTATAAGTGAAAATTCTTAAACTAATGATTTGTCATCTCTATGAGTTTTATGGATATTCGCCATCACAGAAATAAGTTGAAATATCAAAATTGAGCTTTTTCTACATTGGTAGAAGAGAAGTTTCAGACTGATGACTTGATGATGGTACAAGTAAGGCTGTGATGTCTTATGAGTACGTTAAAAATTTTAAAGGACCCTTTACAGTTCATTTTGATCATGCAAAAATCTTGTGCCATTTTCATGAGGGGTCCTTATGGTGCACTGTTATTTGATTGCTTTTTCTACCACCTCTCTATTTAATAAGTGTGTTTTACATTTTACTCTATAATAAAAAATTATGTTTTGTCCATCTCTGCTCAGATCTTCGGGATGATAAGCAATTTTTCATTGACCATCCTGGAGCAGTGTCCATCACTACCCTACAGGTATCAATTGACCTGAATGACCTCTTGTTTGGGTCTTTTCTCTTAAGTTCAATAGCTTCTTACACATTTGGAAGGATTTGAGAATAATTTACATGCTAACTTTTTGATGGACATGTTTTGATATCTTATTCTAAATTTGTAAACATGCAACACCTGAAGGAATATATACTTGTTAATATATTTGTTCTTGGAGGAGGAAGGGGTTGTTGGGTTAAGCAAATTGCATCTAATTGTTTGATCTGATATGAAATAGAGAGACTATTGCTCTCAATCTCCATAAATATTTGGATTGTGTTCACATTTTTTGAGAGTTGTATGAGGGGTATAATTGTGGGAAAGTAGTTGCTGATGGTAGTGTTTCCTTGATTAAATTCCTCACAATCTGGTGGCTGAAGAGGAAACCGTGATGTTGTTCATGTGGGTTCCTGCCTAATCCTCTGAATTTGTGGTGCGTCTTAGTATGAAGAACTGTGGAATGAGTATGTGAACCTAACTTTATCATTTTGTTCATTTCTGTTTGGTGGGTGTTTTGAAGGGTGAAGAGTTGAGAAAGCTGATAGGAGCTCCTGCCTACATTGAGTGCAGTTCCAAAACTCAACAGGTTTTTATCTTTCAACATTCTGTATTCTTTGATTTAAACAAATGAGCGGACTACTTACTTTGTTCCCTGGTAAATAGAATGTCAAAGCCGTCTTCGATGCAGCCATTAAGGTGGTTCTCCAGCCACCCAAGCAGAAGAAAAAGAAGAAAAGAAATGCACAAGCTAAGTGCTCCATATTTTGAGGTGCAAGGCTCAAAGCTACTAGGAAGACACCCATCTACTCCCTATAGTTGATCTACTTCGCTCTGAACTATCTCACTTGAGGATGGATGTAATCATGCTTCGATTTTGAGCTAACAGTTGAAGGGGTTCTCAGGGCTCTAAAGAGCATGACGTCCAATTAGTATCACTCTCTCGGTGGTGCTGTAATCTGTAAAGACTTGCGTGTTGTTAGCAGTAGGTGCACACCTTTCGGTGGGTTATTTTTTAATACTAGCAGCTGGAAATACAATCCCATCCAAAGAGGACACGCTTGTTTGTTGTAGACCTGCAGATCAATATTCTTGTTTTCTAGCATGAAAAAATATTCTTATTTTCTAGCTGCTCCATTTCTTAATCACAAATTTGAAGATTGCATGCTAATTGGTCCACAATCTTGTAGGCCAACACCACTTTGGTGTTGCAATTTCTTCTACTAAACTCTAAAAAATATGCTCTTCATACCTTTGATTTTGTTTGGAATTTTATGCTTTCATTAACCCATTCTTCCACTCCTATCAATTCAATTCCATGTACATTCGATTATCCTTTTCTACTGCTGTTATCTTCAGTAATTATTAATTAATGGGCTGTTTCTGTTACCATAAACAACAAGTTTACAGTGCAAGGTTGACAACCAAAGTACCAGAAAGAGAACATATATAGAAGACGACAAACCTACCCGCTTCTTTCTAGTTTACTGGTTTAACATGTTTCTCGCTTGTCTGCCTGTGATGATTCTGTAATTGAAACTTGAACAAAACAAACTTGACATGCTCTAAGCAGCTTCTGGTGTTTATCAATGAGTCCTAGTTGAATGAGCTGAGAATGTTATCAATGAAGTTCAAGTTAAAACCAATATGCTTTCGTATACTTCTTTTTCAGACTATTCTGCGTTTATGATTGGGCATTGAGTACGGAAATGAAGCAGAGGGACTCATACTGGTTGACAGGCTATCTATGTTTTATGTTCATGAGCAAATTGAACAGTTTAAAGCTCATTGTAGACATCAAGATGTGAATTATGTTAACTTTTATGTTGCCATTTGCCGAATTATCATCTAGAAACAAATGCCTTTACCATGTTTGAATAATTTTAAAAGTTACATTCTTGAAAAATTCTGGGCAGTCAACAATGAGAAGCAGCACCAGAGATGCATGCAATTCAATTCAATTTCAAAGAAAACTAAGTTACAAAAGTTGAATTATTTCAAGCTACTTGGAAATGGTCCAGGACAGCGTAATTTTGTCTTAGTATAGATTTCACCAATTGCTAAAACTTTGGGAAGACAATGGTTCTTTCTGATTTTACACGCGAAAAAAATTGTTCTCTCGTTGCTTGTGTTTTGAATCAAACTATCTGAAGACGTTGTGTGAATTGCTTCAACAAACCAAATCAAGCACTCTGAAGGAAATTTCTAAACACACAAAGCTTGGACAGCTAGAGTCTTCTCCACAGACTCTGGGCAATTGTTTGATCCAAAATTGCCAGCTTGAACTAGAACAGAACAGGATTTCTTCCCCAGGCAAGCCTAATCAACAAAACGAAAGTAGTTCGTAATTTTTTTTTAAGAGCATTTCATGAACCGTTTGAGAAATTTAGAACAAAATATTTTGGGCATGCTGTGTCTTACCTTCTCTACCACGTCTTGGGCATCTGGAGCTTCACAAGAGCCTCTTGTGAAGTTACCACACAAGCCTTCTGAATTGCCAAAGCTAGCAAACTGAATGGAATGGATGGTCTTGTGGTTGGGGCACTTCAAGTGAGCTTTGGGCTGAGGATCATCCACAATTGCATGAATGGTGCTATTCTTCCTTTCCCAGTTCTTAACATGCGGGGGTGGTTATCTGATAGGAAGCTGCAAATTGATATCTCTATTTGCTGTAATCAATTTGATTTCTTCGAGGTTCCCTCCAGCCTCTTCCAACACAACCATAAGGTTGTCACTTGGCTTCAAGAAAGGCCTGGGAATGTGGTATCTGTATAGAAGAAGAAATTACCACACATATCATGATCTGTACTCCAATTGAAACTCTTCAACTTTTTATAAACTACAATTTACTTACTCTGATTGAGTAGGCTTTCCAAGGGGACTAAGGTAAGAAACCCAGTAGCGACCTATGCTACGGCCATTGATCCAGACCATACCTTTGTTCATGCTTTTCATGTCCAATGCAACGGGGTCATCTCCTGGTGGTGCATCAAAATACCTCTGCCATTGCATTTGAATCTCTAAATTAAAACATACATTCAAGCCCTATGGTATTTTGTGGGGAAGGGCATTGAATGTTATCATACCTTGTACCATGTAAGTGGCTTATTACCAGCAGCTTCAGTCCAAGACACCCTGTGACTTCCTCCTTGAGTGAACACATGAAGTTTTTCTCCTTCCAAACCAACCTGCAAATCAAAACTCAAACTTCAATAGTTTGATATATGAAGAGGTATCTTGATGGAAGTTGGAGGGGAATACAAAATATGGTGATTACTACCTTGTGACCCCATTCATTGTTTGAGAGATCCAATGTGCCAGTATTCAGACCTTGTATCCTTACATGGCGAATACCAGCAATTTTCTTTTCCAGGTATGCTCCACTGTTCTGCATTCATTAAAACCAATGTGTTCTTCATATGTATATATATCATCTAAAACCATGAAATTGCGAAAGATACATATGTTTTATTGAGATTGATAGCCAGAAGTATCTAGCTACCGGCAATCCAACTGTCATGCTAAGAAGAGAAATGTGGTTGACACCAGGCTTCAATTCTACTGCCTTACTGAACTTGAAGCTCTTATCAATGTTGTCACCTTTCTCAGACCCTATGAATAACATACAAGTGTTTGTCAAGCGCTTCCCCGAGGTAAAAATGATTGACAATATACTTGAAGAAAATGCTTCTCATCTTCTTACCAACATACATATGGTTGACAAAGGCATGCATGGCATGGCCAAATGAGAATATTTTAATAACCGGGAGAAGGCTTTTGCGTCTTGGCAAGTCGTCCTCATCAAGGTGCAAGCTATATTTGTGGTGAAAAAGAGATTTCATCAAGATATTAGATTGTTGTATGATAACCAACAACAGC
This sequence comes from Piper betle, assembly GCA_033002965.1. Taxonomy (NCBI): domain Eukaryota; kingdom Viridiplantae; phylum Streptophyta; class Magnoliopsida; order Piperales; family Piperaceae; genus Piper; species Piper betle. The sequence goes on along the minus strand of JAURVB010002924.1, from coordinate 6,166 downwards.
AAACAAATGAGTTGAATCGAAATATATATACCTGGTAGTGTACCACACATGGTCTGATGTGTCCTTGCTAGTGTTGTACTGTTCCAAGCAACCAGGATACTTCAAATCACAATCTTTCACTTTGGGAATTTGTTCTTGCCACATTGTCCAGTTGTGACCCTTGCTAAAGTCCTCCACTTGTACAAAAGTTCTTGCACTGTGTTGAGAAACTACCTGTTTCAGAGAAATAAAAAGCATGGTTGTGATCTGCTGTACATTCTAAATCCCAAAAGCAAAGACTTGATCTGATCAGTTTATTGCTGATCCATAGATTTACATTAGAATGAACTTACTCTTTGTGTGTTGTATACAACAGTTTTGCAGTCTGGTAAGATGCTAATGGATTTGTGAGGCAGATAATATTGCTCCCCATTGAAGGTAATGTATTTGTCTTTCCTAGTGTGGTTGTTGGCCAGGAATGCTGCACAGATTTGTGTTCCTGGCTTCTTATACACACGGGCCTAAAACATATAACCTTCATCAAGTAAACCTTCTAGCCTTTATACAGATCAGTTTCTTCTCAAATATGGTTTGGTGCCATATTCTTGTAACAGTGAAAATACACCTAGTTTTGTACCTCTATGTGTGTGCTGTATGTAATGGAAGATGGCTGTCCCCAAAGCAAAGCCTTCCTGCAAAGCCTAAGAGCAGAATGAAGGTCTTTGAGGTGACCCCATTTGGGATCTTTTTTCAAACCTGGATGCACACAAAAACAAAGTTGATTTCAAGTTCAAAAAATCAGTCATTGTTTTTTTGGGTTCCAAACTCAAGATGTGAAAATCTTGTTTATCCACCATATCTAACCGTATTCATCAAGAGGAGCTTCATCATAGTAGCGGGTAGTAGAAAAGGAGGAGGTTGTTCTTCCAAAATTTGTTCCACCATAGTACTGATTTTAAAGATAAAACAAAGAACAATAAACTTTATTACACTCAAGAACTACGTTCTATCACTTGCTAATTCGAAAATGGCAAATATGAATCTGATCATGGTACCATGTAATAGTTAACAAGAGAGCCATTTCTGGAGAAGAAGCGAGCCACTGCAAAAGCCAGATCCTCTGCTGATCTTTGAGAAGGTGGGTCACCAAACACTCTATATCTGCATAAACATCACACCATTTTACAGAGTTAGCTTCACATAATCTGAAAGCAATTGAAGGTTTACATGGCTAAGCCAATCTTACTGTGCTGTCCAGTTCTCTGTCCAGAGAGAAGGTTTGTATGGCTTGTTTGGACCTGTGAATGTATCACCACAGTTCCTTCCATTGCATGCATTGATCTGCTCAAGTTTTACATATAAAAACATTGGTTTTTGCATCACTTCAACTATGATCAATTAGAAAAACTAGCATTGATAAATAAAACACTCACAACAGGATCAGGGGCATCCCACTGTTTGCACATGATCCATGGAACACCTGTGTTCAAGCTTGCGGCCATTTTCGCTGACCATTGAACATACCGATCTCCTTCTTCCTTAAAAGCAGCCTTGATGTTGTTGTATTCGTTTTCAATCTGCCCAACAAATCTTTTACAATTACTATCTATTATCATTGGCTATAACATTCACTTTGATGGGAAGAAGATCAATCAAATTACCTGCGATAAAACAATGGGGCCTCCCTGGGAAGCAAATAGTTTTTCCTTCTTCATCATATTAACTATCATTTTTGTGAATTTTTTCATGTGGTACTGCACATGTAGATTAGATAAAAATTTACAGTTACCCTACTATTTAATTTTGTGTTGAACAAAATTTCTTGGGAAGTTCTAGCACCTTAAATGGCTCGTTATCTGTTCGGAATGTAATATTGTTGACCTCCCTTAGCCAATATGGGAACCCTCTGAGCTCACAAAACAGTTCATTTTCAGATGAAATTATAAGACAACAAGAAGAAAAAATGAATAAACAGCATCATATCATGTTTTTTAGAAAAAAGAGTACATACCCATGATTCCATTCGGCTTCAATGAAGGGACCAATCCTAAGGTTCACCCAGAGTCCGGCCTCTTCCACTGTTCTGATAAATTTCACCAGATCATAGTTCCCATGGAAGTTGAACTGTAACAAGATTAAACAGCATTAACATTGTCAGATTTCATTGTGCATATAAAATTATAATCAATCTGTAAAAGGTCATGTATATAGTACGGTCTACCTGGCCCTGTACAGGTTCATGTACGTTCCAAAAGACATAGGTCTCGATGCAATTGATCCCACCGTGCTTGGCCTTCTGGATTATCTCCGGCCACATCTGATCATCATCCCATCAAATTTCCCAGTCAGAATCGTAAAAAAAGAAACAACAGAGAGATTATGATCAATCTCGAACAAATCAAGACCAATATTATGATCAATTACTTCTGGGGGGCTACGAGGATAATGAATAGAACCAGAGAAGACAAGCTCCCTCCTCCCATTGATGAAGAGTGACCTCCCATCATAGGTGACCCCTTTTGTCTTGTGGCCGTGGCCGACGGTCTCACCGGCCAACAATGCAACACACAAGAGCTTGAGCAGGAGACCCGCATCATCAAATCTCCATTGCTGCATGGCTAATCGGCACCACAACCTCCAAAAAAAAGACGTCGATATTGATCTCCTCCTTGTTTAACGAAGTGTTATTGCATGCATGCACGCAAGGCAGGAGAGGAGGGAAGCAGGGGATCCAGTAATGGTGGTGCAAATTGGACGCAGGCAAAAGGGCTGGTACTATAACAGATCATGTGAGCAAAGTCAAGAGGCTCCACATAAGAGGGAGTGGTCGAGAAATTGGGGAGAGATGGGGGTGGTGGGGTGGAGGGGAGGGCCGAAATGGGAGATGGGTCTTTGATTAGCATGGGTGGCGAGCAGATTTTTGGTTGGTTACGGAGGGGTGGCATTTGCTAATATTGTGCATGGTTCTTGTTGCTAGTACGTAGCATGACCAGCTTCCTATTATTGTGGAGGGACAAAGCTGTATGTATAAATGCCAGTTTTTGCAGTTGTAAACGAGGGAATGGCAACACTTCTTTCGGTTTTGTCGGTTGTCCGGTATATTGGTTTCTTTAATCCAATTACACAGATCAGATTTTAGAGTGTCTTTCCTGTTTGCAGACTTATCTGTGTCTTCTCTGCTTTTACTTCTAGTCTAGCTTGACATGCATACAACAAGTTCAATCCATGTCAGAATTTCAAGTACTGGGTAGCAGAGGTAGATGATATGGATGATACTAGGCTATTAGCAATCTCAACTCATAAAATGGTGAGCATAATATTACTCTCCAAATTGACATGTTATAAAAGAAAACCAAGAGAACAAAAAATGAAACTTACATTACTTATAGTTATGGACAACAGACATTTTTTTGTTCTGCTTCATAACCAGGGATAGCAAGTGCACAAAATTGTTTGAAAATAATGAATTATATCACTTATTACATTAAGACATTCCTAATTTTTATCCTCTATTAGCAATCACATCTCTATTATACTTATTTTATGGTGTTATAGGACAATGAATATTATGGAAAATTTAACAATTTTGCTTCAAATCTATGACTGGTTTTTTTATTGGGATTAACCAAGCAAACCAAATACAAATCCCCCTATTTCAACACATAAGGATGAAATGTACCAAACAAATAGAGAGAGACGACAAGATAATTTTACGTGAAAAACCCCAAATTTAGGGGAAAAACTACGGGGCAAACGGCCAGATCAAATTCACTATATCACAATTTTGATACAGAATAGATCCATAGGAGAACAAACTCTCCAATACCAATTTACTGTACTTTATATAAAGTTGGTATAAAATCGTAGAAGACAATAAAAAAGAATATTATAGATTTAGAACTTGGCGAAGTTACCATTGACGATTGCAAGCCAATCTCAATAAAGCATTCACCTTTCTTCAATCCACACAATTTTCTTTCTCCATTTGCAGCAATTTTTCTCCAAAACCCAACCCCAGAAGAAAAGCGTGACGTTGCTTTTATCCCTTTCAGCTAACCAAATCTGGAAAATCTTGATTTTTGCCCAAAATAGGGTTGGAAGTTCATGTATTTATAGAGGAGGGACAACCCAACAAACCTCCCCTTCCCGACTCCATGAAATACCTCTAGCCAGCATGGGAAGCTCCATCCATGCCTGCTCCATTCCTGCAGTAAACATGTTTCTCCTTTGACACAACTTTAGTCATCATGTCTGAAACATTTCTTTCAATATGAATTTTTGTTAGCTCAAGAGATTTACTTTCCAACACATTTCTTATCTAGTGATATCTCACATCAATGTGCTTGCTCCTTGAATGAAAACTTGAATTCTTACTTAGGTGAATTGCACTCTGGCTATCATAGTGTACAATATATCTCTCTTGTTTAATGCCAATTTCATTCAAAAATCTCTTAGTCCATAGCATCTCCTTGCAAGCTTCTGTAGTAGCAATAAATTCTACTTCAGTTGTGGATAATGCAACACACTTTTGCAACCTAGACTGCCAAGACACAACCCCATTAGCAAAATTAACAATAAACCCAGATGTTGACCTTCTTGTCTCCAAGTCACCTACCATGTCTACATCGGTGTAGCCAACCAATAAAGGTTTATCACTTCCAAAACACAAACACATTTTGGATGTACCTCTCAAGTACCTCATTATCCATTTAACTACTTGCCAATGTTCTTTGCTCGAATTTGCTAAATGTCTGCTAACCATTCCAACTGCATATGCTATATCAGGCCTTGTACAAACCATAGCATACATCAAACTACCAACTGCAGAAGCATAAGGAACCTTTCTCATTTCCTTCATTTCTGTTTCACTTAAGTCACTTTTCTTCAACTTGAAGTGACCCCCAAGTGGAACTCCAACCGGCTTTGCATCTTTCATGTTGAATTTTTCAAGTACCTTTTCTATGTACTTTTGCTGTGACACCCAAAGCTTTCTAGCTCCCTTGTCACGCCAAATGGACATTCCCAAGATTTGCTTTGCCGATCCCAAATCCTTCATTGCAAAGGATTTGTTCAAGTTTTCTTTAAACTTGCAATCTTGGCTCCATCATGTCCTACAATCAACATGTCATCCACATAAAGCAACAGAATAACAAAGTCACCATCATCAAACCTCTTGATGAACACACAGTGATCAGAAACAGACTTCTTGTACCCATTCTTTTCCATAAAAGAATCAAACTTTTTATACCACTGTCTAGGAGCTTGCTTCAAACCATACAAACTCTTTTTCAGTCTGCACACCATCTGTTCCTTTCCTCTGACTTTAAAACCCTCTGGTTGCTCCATGTATATGGTCTCCTCAAGATCACCATGAAGAAAGGCCGTCTTCACATCTAACTGTTCAACTTCCAAATCCAAACTTGCAGCCAAAGCCAGAACAATTCTAATAGAAGACATTTTAACAACAGGAGAAAAAATTTCATCGAAATCAATACATTTCTTCTGTCCAAAGCCCTTCACCACCAACCTTGCCTTGTACCTTGGTTGTGTGTTATTTTCTTCATATTTGATCCTGTAGACCCATTTATTCTTTAATACTCTCTTCCCCTTAGGAAGATCCACCAACTCATAGGTGTGATTATCATGCAAAGATTTCATCTCATCTTGCATTGCCTTCAACCACTTCTCCTTTTCTACATGAGCTTTGACCTCACTGAAATTTTCTAGTTCTCCACATTCAGTGATTGTCACATATTCTGATGATGGATATCTTGTTGATGGAACTGGTTCACGAGCTGATCTCCTCACATTAGTTGGCTGCCCTTGATCAGAATCTACATGTTCCTGTCCAACATCATTAACAAACTCATTAGAAATATCATCAGACACCACATCCTCACCCTCATCATCACTAGGTGGGGGAATAATTGTGTCATCCTGAGCCGCCTCTTCACTTCTAGTTGAGGTTGAAGGTTCTTTTATCTTTTCCAAGTTTTCCTGAGATTTTGTTTGAGGAACTTCTTCCTTGCCAAAGTCCTCAACTGTTTGATCCTCCCTGAAAACTACATCTCTGCTTCGAATCAGTTTTCTATTCTTAGGATCCCAAAGTTTGTATCCAAACTTATTATTACCATATCCCAGAGAAGATACATTCCACGGCTCTAGGAGTCAAGTTTAGTGTAAAACC